>JAPYYA010003992.1:0-12257 GCA_028533165.1 Leontopithecus rosalia | reverse complement strand
TTGAGTATTCTCAGCCTTTTTATGCTGGTTTCTTCCCATCGTTGTAAATTTATCCTCCTGTCGTCTTTGAAAGTACCAGCTTTCAGTAGGTCTCTTGAGTGGACGTCCAAGATGTTAGTTCCCAGGGTCAGGAACAGCGGCGTTAAGACTGATGGTGTTTTTCTGCCCAGGCTTCTCCTGTCTGGCTTCCTTCTTGTGTCTGTAATAGGCGAGTCTGCCTTCCCGGAGCTCCAAACCTCGGTCAGAAGGGGAGCCAGCCCCGCCTAGTCAGCTCCAAGAGGTGCCGGCGAGACAGGTGCGCCGCGGTGACGGCGAGACCGCTGCCCCGCCTGGCTCCTCCACTGGGAATCTTCTGCTCCTGAGCGACCAGAATTTGTCTGAAAGTGTGGCATCCTCTAGTTCTATGAGCTTTAACTGCGAGCTGCAATCCCGAGATGTTAGCGATCGGCCATCTTGGAGCGTTCCCCCAATTTTGTATTTTTGGTAGAGACGGGGTTTCACCATGTTGACCAGGATGGTCTGGATCTCTTGACCTCATGATCCACCTGCCTCGACCTCCCAAAGTGCTGAGATTACAGGCTTGAGCCACCGCACCCAGCCTGCATCTTTCATTAAGTTGCAACTTCATATCTTAATTTTATTTAATTAATTAATTTATTTATTTATTTATTTTGAGACGGAGTCTCACTCTGTAGTCCAGGCTGAAGTGCAGTGGCGCAATCTTGGCTCACTACAACTTCCACATCCTGGGTTCAAGCGATTGTCCTCAGCCTCAGCCTCCTAAGTAGCTGGGATTATAGGCATGCACTACCATGCCCAGCTAATTTTTGTGTTTTTAGTAGAGACAGGGTTTTACTGTGTTGGCCCAGCTGGTCTTGAACTCCTGACCTCAGGTGATTTGCTTGCCTTGGCTTCCAAAATGCTGAGATTACAGGCATGAGCCACTGCACCTGGCCACATATTTTAATTTTAAAGTGAAGATCAAATTTTGATTATAAATTCTTTTAAAAATCACAAGATTGCTAAGCAAAGTGTATATATAATTATTGTAGAAAATTTGAAAAAAATTTTAGTCACGAAGAAAATTAAAACAACCCACACTCTTACCACATGGAAATAACTGTGATTAATGTATTAATGTATCTTCTTCCAGATATTTTTGTATGCATAAATGTATGTACATTATTAGGATAATACTCTATTTAGTAACCTGACTTTTCCCCTGGACAGTATATCAAAAATGTGTTTTTACGTCCTGTGGTATTCTTATACAACTGGCTTTTTAATGGCTAAGTATTCTATCTTACGTATTTTCATAATTTATTTAACCAACCCCTTTCATTGTGTATTCAGGAATTACCATTTTTTCCCTCTTAAAAAAATAACTCTGTGGTAAACATAATAATCACCACTTTTAAACAAAGCAGTGCTTAAACACTGCTAAAACAAAGATGAGGCATTACTGTGACAATTATTCAAAAGGTTCTAAATTCAAAGTTTTGAGGAGTTTGAAAGGCCATCTTAATGCAGCTCTCAGCTTCCCTTCAGGCTTGCAGAGGGTGCAACTACCTGGCTCTGACCTAGGCCTCGGCAGCATGGAGCATGATATCATTTGTGTGTTTGTCTCCAACCAGATCTCATGCTGAATTGTAATCCCCAGTATTGGAGATGGGGCCTGGTGGGAGGCGATTGGATCTGGGGGATGGATTTCTCGTGAATAGTTTAGCACCATCCCCTTGGTGCCGTCCTTGAGATAGTGAGTGACGTTTTGTGAGATCTGGCTGCCTCACTTTCTTGCTCCTGCTCTGGCCACGGGATGTGCCTGCCTCCCCTTCAGCTTCCTCCATGATTGCATGCTTCTAGAGGCCTCCCCAGAAGATGAGCACATGCTACCAGTTTAACTGGCTCAAAGCTCTGTAGGTGTTACAGCTTCCTGTAATTTATTATAAATTACCCAGTCTCAGGTGTTTAAAGCACAAAAAGAACAGCCTAATACAGAGCTTTTATTCATTCAATTGGCTCATCTTTTTTGAGCAGCTACTATTTCAGGAGCAGCGTCTATAACCTCCAGAGTATTCATGGAGTTTGTTTAAAGAGAGCTTAGGATCCTGTGATCCTGGAGTCAGATTGCTTGCTCTGGTCCCAAGAGGTTTCCTTATGACTTTGGCCAAGTAACTTTACCACCCTGAACCTCACTCTCTTCATCTGTGAAGTGAGCATAATGGTACCTACTTCATGGATTGTTGTGGAAATTAAATGAGATAATGCTTGCAAAGCTTTCATACCATGTCTGGTACATACTAAGTGCTCATTCATTATTAGCTCTAACACTGCCCTCCTGCTGTTATTATTGACGTTTTATTCATCTGAAGCTCTAGAGCCATCTTTCAATAATGCTAAACCTCTCAATCGCCTACACTTCAAATAATTCTACTCTTGTCTTGCCAGCAGCTTAATTGAGACAACTGTCTGACCTATAATCACTTGAGTGGTACACACTGTGAAGGAAAAAGGAAATACTCAGTTAACAGATAAAAATACAGAGTTCAGCAGTTTGCCTTCCAAACTACAGGAGAAACTTGATTAGTCCTGAAACTTAGAGTCAACAAAATACAATTGCTTAAGTTTACTCTGGACAAAGAGATTTCCTCAGTGAGGCAAAATCGTGTTTCCTCAAGTTCTGTTGACATTTTGAAACTCTAAACCCTTCAGTTTTCTACAGATCATATCTGCTGGGACCCTGATATGATTTGGCTCTGTATCCCCACCCAAATCTCATCTTAAATTGTACTCCCATAATTTTTTACAGGCTCATAGGTGGAAGGGACTTGCCTTGTCTCAGATGAGACTTTGAACTGTGGAGTTTTGGGTTTATGCTGAAATTGGCTAAGACTTTGGGGGACTGTTGGGAAAGCATAATTGGTGTTGAAATGTGAGGACATGAGATTTGGAGGGGCCAGAGGCGGAATGATACGGTTTGGCTTT
The DNA here is from genome assembly GCA_028533165.1 of Leontopithecus rosalia. Classification (NCBI taxonomy): domain Eukaryota; kingdom Metazoa; phylum Chordata; class Mammalia; order Primates; family Cebidae; genus Leontopithecus; species Leontopithecus rosalia. The sequence goes on along the minus strand of JAPYYA010003992.1, from coordinate 9,272 downwards.
GTGTCCTCACCCAAATCTCATCTTGAATTGTACTCCCATAACTCCCACGTGTTGCTGGAGGGATGAGGTGGGAGATAGTTTGAATCATGGGGGCAGTTTCCCCATACTGTTCTCCTGGTAAGTGAGTAAGTCTCATGAGATCTGATGGTTTTAATCAGGAGTTTCCACTTTTGCATCTTTCTCATTTTCTCTTCCTACTACCCTGTAAGAAGTGCCTTTCACCTCCTACCATGATTCTGAAGCCTCCCCAGCTATATGGAACTGTAAGTCCAATTAAACCTCTTTTTCCTTCCCAGTCTTGGGTATGTCTTTACCGGAAGCATGAAAAAGGCCTAATACAGACCCACACGCTCACTGCATCACCGATGCTGAGTAGGAACAGCAGGAGGAGCACACAATGCTTTCTTCCAATCTGGATATTTTCCATCTCTTCTGTGGTCAGGAACTTCATGAGGATCCAGGAGGATTTTAAAGCAAAGAGGCACTCAGGCCTGCACTGAACTGGTTGCTCTGCCCTTTCCACCCCTCCTCCTACCAAAAAATCTGCAGCTTAGTTGCTACATTTCATTCTTTTTCCTTGACAGGCATACAACACTGCACTAACCTTTTTTGGCTATAACGTGTAAATTATATACATGGCTATATCATGTAAATTGCAAAATGCAGCTGAATACTGTGCTGGCTGGAATGGAGATTTGCAAGGTGCCAATGGGGAAATTAAAATTACAGCGTGAAATCTCATGGGGCTTCAAGGTAGTTTAAAATCTTCTCAGCTATTTACCCACAGTCTTTAAAAAATGCTTCGGACAGTGGGAAAACAAAGGTGGCTCTCTGTAATTCCTGGATATGGCAATTGAGTAGAAAATGTGCTTTGGGGGGACCAAATTTGGAAGTCATTGAAGAAGCAGCACCATCTAACTGGTGGAAGACCCAGCCGGATTTGCTGTCCCTTCATTCATTGAGCTGGCTTGACCCTTCCCTTCTTGGTGCTTTTGTTGGATTTTTTTGTAAAATGAGAGTCATGCTACTAGATACTCTCCGAAGACCTGTACAAGAGTCTATAAAATATTTTTTGGATGTTGAAATATTTTTAGACTTTGTACAGTTATTAGATGTATTGAGATGCCTGATAAATGTATTTGTTAATAATATGGTATAGGCAATGAGCATAGACAAATGATTCATAAGAAAAAAATACACATAATTAACATTTCCAAAGGTTACTTTTACTAATCACAATTTTTTATTTATCCCAACAATACATATTTTTTAAAAGCCATTCACTCTAAAGAGTTACATGGAGAGTGCTGAGATAATCTTGTTTGCTTGGAAGGTCATGGAAATGCAAATAAACCTTTACATCCAGCAGGGTCTAAGCAGGATGGGGACCTGAGGTTTTGCAGCCTGCTCCACCCACTGACCTTTGTGATGGACTCAGGTGGTTTCCTCTGCCTGCTTTTGGGTCCTTTTCTTCTGCTGTCAGCACTCCCCAGGCAGCCACTCATCCCTGCCTCTCAGGCCATTTGTTTTGAGGATGCTGGGCAACACTGCCCCCAGCACTCCCCTCCCCAGGCTTCAGTCCCATACAATTCAGTCCTTGGGCTTTGTTCAGAATGATCAAGAAAGCGACTTTCTTTTCTGCTAGCACTAATAGCTTTAAGAATGCATAGGCCAGGAGCTGCTGTGCTGCCATGAGAGGGCCCGACTGGAAAGAAAACCAATATAAGGAAAGCTGTAGGGATATAGGACAAACCAAATTGTTTTTTCCTACTCTCTACTCTCACGTGGTCACTCACTGTAACACTTCAGACGTCGGATGTGGGGTGGTCCTCCCCCACATAACAACAAGCAATTCTGCAGATGATTTTCTGATGGACACAAGTTGAGTGTCTTCAAAGCAAATTCAATTCTATTCCCACACTGTCTCCTGAAAACAGCAAGAGATCTCACAGACTAAGGGCTCAGTCCCATGGCAGTGCTCCCACTTAAGGTGCCAGTTGCAAGCACAATGTGGCCTGCGTTTCTGACCAACCAGCTATAAACTGAGGTTTTCCCAACCCCTTCCTTGGGTTCCGTTAATTTGTTAAGTGGCTCACAGAACTTAGGGAAACATTTTACTTACATTGAGCCATTTATTATATAGGATATTACAAAGGATACAGATGAACAGCCAGGTGAAGGGATGCACAGGGCGTGGAAGCAGTCTGGAGCTTTCACGTCCTCTCTGGGCACCTTACCCTCCAGGAACCTCCATGTATGTGTTCAGCTATCTGCAAGCTCCCAGAACTCAGTCCTTCGGGGTTTATATGTAAGCTTCATTACATATAATGATTCAGTCATGATTAAATTATTGGTCACTGGTTTATCAACCCAACCTTAGGTCCCTCCCCACTCCCTAGAGGTCAGGAGGCTAGGGTAAAAAAGTTCCACCCCTCTAATCATATGATTGGTTTCTCTGGCAACCAGCCCCCATTCTGAGGTGACCTGGGAGCTACCAGTCATCTCATTAACATGCAAGAGAACCTCATCATTTGGGAGATTCCAAGGATTTGGGGAGCTCTATGTCAGGAAACGGGACAATGAGCAAAATTATATTTTACAATATTACAAAAGCAAAGTGTAGAGGATCAAGTCCTGGTGACTTTGTCTGCATTCTTGGATCCAGTCATGCTTGAAGATGGTTCTATCCATACATGTTTTATGTCATTATTATTTGTGAAGTAATACAATATACAGTGTTAAAAGCCAAATAATATTACAACATTTACAAACTACAACAAAAGTCTCCTGCCCATTCCTTCCCACCTCTTTTATCTTCTTCCTCTTTAGCATTTTCTGCTACTTTTTTTTTTTGAGACAGAGTTTTGCTCTTGCTACCAAGGCTGGAGTGCAATGGCGCGATCTCGGCTCACCGCAACCTCCGCCTCCTGGGTTCAGGCAATTCTCCTGCCTCAGCCTCCTGAGTAGCTGTGATTACAGGCACGCGCCACCATGCCCAGCTAATTTTTTGTATTTTTAGTAGAGACGGGGTTCCACCAAGTTGACCAGGATGGTCTCGATCTCTTGACTTCGTGATCCACCCGCCTCGGCCTCCCAAAGTGCTGGGACTACAGGCGTGAGCCACCGCACCCGACCATTTTCTGTTATTTATACTGTGTTTCTCTCCATATTTCTAACCAATAGGGCTCTCCCGCTGTTTCTCAGGTCAATACTTCTCATATGTTCCCTATGACTTTGTCAAAGAAGAGGATTTAGCACTGTTTTCTCACTATCCCTCACCCAACTTCATCCTTCCAAAATAGATGTTTTACAATTTTGTGTTAAATTACTATTTAGTTTTCATCTTATGAGGTGTTAGATGATTACATTTTCTTCTATTACTGTTATTCTTTCTGTAAGTAATAATTGCCTCCCTTTGCTAATTTTTCATTGACATGATTTCCTTCTGCACTCACAAAAACCTTTTACAACTCTTTGGATTTGTTTGTTTTTGAGATGAAGTTTCACTCTTGTTGCCCTGGTTGGGGTGCAATGGCGAGATCTTGGCTCACCACAACCTCCACCTCCCAGGTTCAAGCAATTCTCCTGCCTCAGCCTCCCAAGTAGCTGGGATTACAGGCATGTGCCACCGCGCCCAGCTAATGCCTTTTAAAACTCTTTGAATCAACTTCTTTTTTCAGTTAAACATCTGCTATTCTTGTTTGTTTGTTTGTTTGTTTGCTTAGAGTCTCACTCTGTCAGCCAGGCTGGAGTGCAGTGGTGCAATCATGGCTCACCATAGCCTCGACCTCCTGGGCTCAAGAGATCAGCCTCCTGAGTAGCTGGTACTACTTGGCTAATTTTTTCACTTTTTGTAGAGACAGGTCTTGCCATGTTGCCCAGACTGGTCTCAAGACTCCTGGGCTCAAGCAGTCCTCCCACCTGGGCCGCCCAAAGTGCTGGGACTACAAGAGTGAGCCACCACAGCTGGTCTGATAGTCTTTCAGTTCCATTTTTTCCCCCCTAGAAACATTATTTCCTGAAGCTTTCCATCTTCCTGCTTCAACCTGACTAGTTAGTTATCTTCTAGGACTGATGCAAGATTTTCTTTTTTTTCTTTTCTTTATTTTTTTGAGATGGAGTTTTGCTCTTGTTACCCAGGCTGGAGTGCAGTGGCGCGATCTCGGCTCACCGCAACCTCCGCCTCCTGGGTTCAGGCAATTCTCCTGCCTCAGCCTCCCGAGTAGCTGGGATTACAGGCACGCGCCACCATGCCCAGCTAATTTTTTGTATTTTTAGTAGAGATGGGGTTTCACCATGTTGACTAGGATGGTCTCGATCTCTTGACCTCGTGATCCACCCGCCTCGGCCTCCCAAAGTGCTGGGATTACAGGCATGAGCCACCGTACCCGGCGATTTTCTTGATTTTATCAAGAAAATATGGAATTCAGGCAATTGTGGTTGATGCTACTGTGTTCACCAAAGCAGATCCTTCTTCCTGAGTACAAAGCTAGACTCTATCAGTTTTAGCGGATAGAATGTGAGCAGAAATGATTCTTGTCACTTATAGACTCGGTCCATAAAAGCCTCCCAGGGAGATTCACTTTGTCTTCTTCCGTTGAGATGTCCAGGGTAATCTTGGAAACTACGTGTTAAAGATGGCAGAATTTTGTCAGTGGAGCTCTGAACAACTTTTTGGAGTCCTACCCCACTCTACTGTCTTTCCACTGATGGAACTTAAATGAATGAGAAATAACTTGCTAGCTTTCTATTCTGCAACTGTTCCTTTTTATAGCATCGGGTTATATTTCAATACTGTAACAACATTTGTTACCTCTTTGAGGACATTGAAGGTTGTTGTGGAGTTTTTGTTGTTGTTGCTGTTTGTTTGTTTTGCTTCTTGCATTGTGTCTGTTTCCTCTGATTTCTTTTTGCCACCTACCTGTTTTGATCACTCTTTCATGTTGAGTTTTTCAAGTCTCATCATTGAGTATCCTCACTGAACTCTGACCCTATTTGAGAGTGAGGTATTGAAAAGCTAATTAAAAGCTATGTGACCATGGGTGGGGTTTGTTGCCTGGTTAATCTTTATTAGAGAGATGAAGTGCCTGGCTGGGTTTTTCCATTTGAGAATCCTTAAATCTCAGTATCATTAGGGCTTTTCTATTCCACTGGCCAGTCTTCTTGGAGAAGGATTCTTCAGTCTTCTGCCCAGGTTCTGGAGGCCTGACTGCTGGGTTCTTTGAGCTGAGGAGGAAAATGAGTGAAGATCTCACCATTCAGAATATGGAATTGCCTGTTTTTGGAAGACTCTTTTTACTTTTTTCTGTTTTCAGTTGCTTCCCCTGGACCTCTTTGCTACATCTGCTGTTTGGGGTCTGAAACGTCTCTGATTAAAGTTTACTCCACAGTAAACCTTCAGTCCTCTGATGGGGTTGGGGAGAGATGGGACCTCTCAATGTTCCTGTTTCAGACCCAGTCTCCTCTTGTCCTTAGAGGCTCCTGCATCCCCAATTCCTGAGCCTTTTCAGTGTTCTGTGGTGTGAATGGGCTTGCTCCTTCTTTGAATTCTCTTTTAGGAATGTTGGGGTACACCACTCAGATGGCCCCCTTTTAATGGAGGTTTCATTTCCCAGCTGCTAGGAGTATTGACTGATGAAGTTCCTAGGAATTAACTATGGATGATGGGAACTGCCACAGCCAAAGTTATCCCAAGGCCTGAGCCCCTTGCTTCAATTTGGGACCACTCAGAAGGGCTTTCTATGAGGTCTGCTGTGACTCCATTGCAGCCCCACCTGTCTCTGCTCAGTCCTCCTTCTTTCACTCCCCGGCAGGTGTTGTACCCAAGAGTTCTGCCCAGTAAACTTCTAGCATCAGATTTCCATCTCCAGGTCTGTTTCACCGGGAACCAAATCAAAGACATCTTTCAGTCTCTAACTCTTTCATCTCATTTTAATATTCCAAAGATGTATTGGTATTTCTCATCTGCTATATTGTCTCCTCTCCTGTATTGATTGGCTTTATGAGTATATACCTATTTTCCCTCTTCTGGTCTCATTTTATTGATGTTTCTACAAGGCATTTGACTTAAACATATGTGTTCAGTCTGTTGTGTTTGACCAGAAATCTGGAAACATATTAAAAACACCATGGAACATATAATGAATCCTTCCAGCTTCATATAGGTCTTGTGAAAATTACTAAAACTAACTCCCTTTTTTGGACGCTACTCGACATGGAATATTAAAGAGTAAGAGACTATAGAATAAATATGCCAGATCCAGACCACCAATGGAAAAGCTAGAGAACAGCCCCATCCTTTCCCAGGTCACCCCTTCCCCTACCCCAAGCTATGCTCCCTCTCCTTCCTGGGGGTGAGGGGGAACTGAATCCCCATCAAGCTCTGAGCCTGCTCTCTTCCTCTCCAGGCCTTTGCACATGCTGCTTTCACAGCCTGGAATGTCCTTTCTTCATTTCATCTGACCAAGTCCTTTTAATCTCCAGAACCCAGCACAAAACATCATTAACCCCTCACACTCAGCACTGGGTCAGGTACCTCCCCTGTGCATTATGCTCCCCATACCTGCATTCATAACAACAATCAATAAACCAGAATTGTCATTTCCTGTGACTCTGACCTCCTTGAGCACAAGAACTGAACATTTTTCTTTTTAGAGCTGGTATTTCTCAGAGTACTTGACAGATGTTTAAAAGTTGCTGTAGAATAAATTGAATAAATGGATCAATGGATAGATGGATGGTACTTCAAACAGGCTCTCCTCAGAGAGGCTGCCATAAAAGAGCAAGGCCTCAGGCTTGGGGAAAAAAGAGTCCAAGTTAGGAAAGAGTTTCTCCTGTCCAGCCCTCATCCAAACCTTGGGGAACCACTCTCCAGAAACAGTAGAGCAAAGGAGGTGGTCCAGCCAGTTGTTACTGATCTGGATTGGCAGAAATGGAAGAAAAGATGTCAGAGTAGCAATGGAGTATTGATCCAGAAAAGGCAGAGAAGGGAAGCCATATGTAAAAATGCCAGCCTCAAGCTGCAAAAAGCTACAAACAAGAACCTCCGTAAGAGCTTATTCTACCACAAGAAGCACTAACACTCATATCTAAGGGACTTTTTAAAGTTCTGTACATGTTGAAACTCATTTTATCTTTACAACAGTCTTATGAGTTGGGTACTTATTCATACTTTATAGGTGAGAAAACTGAGGCACAGGAAACTTACCCAAGGCCATTCAGCTAGAAAGTGGCAGTGCCGGAGTCTGAATCTGGACAGTCTGAATTTGGCATCCATGCTCTTAACCATGACAAGAGAAGAGCTGCCTCCCCTCCCATTTGCTGATCTCACCAATTCACCACCTACCCCAAGTTTCTAGAAAAATAATTCCTCTTTTCTGAAAGAATAATATTCCTGTCAAGGCAGGACTCCCAGCTGTATTTGGTCTCATAACCCAGGTAGAACAAAAGTGGGGTGAGGAAGAGAGCTGGGAGGGAGAAAGGCCCAGTGGCTGGGACAGTGCTTATGTCCCCTTCCCTTGACACATTCCCAAATAGAAGACAAAGGGAGAGAACAGAAAAACTGCAGGACAGGGCCAATTGTCTGTGTCTTCCTAGCGGTGGTCCCCTCCAGGCCTGGTCGCAGGGACTCTGTGGCCTGCATTCCAAAGATAGGCTTTGGTTTTTGGACCCAGGACGAAGGGGCCAGTATGCGTCAGGGATCAAGTCAGAGCCATTGACTCAGCCCACACAAGGCCCAGAGGTTCAGTAACACATCACAAGATGCTGAGACACGTCTCAAACACTTGCCAGCTGAGTCCATCTGGAACATGAGTTCTGAGCAGAAAAGAGCAGGGAGGTGAGGGGAGGAGACCTGGATGTGCTGGTCAGTGAGAGCTGACTCAGAGTAACATCCAAGGCCAACCTGGGGTGATCTGGCTGAGTCTCGGACCAGTCCCAAGTGCTGTGGAAGGTCATGAGAGTGGCAAGGCCGAACCTCAAGACCAGTTTCCCAAGCAGGGAGGAGAGGGTGCCTCCAGCACTGCCTAGCCCCTCCCATGCCATCTCTCTTGATCTCACTCAAGCCAGGGAGGACTGTTTTCCCAGGATGGCCCACCCAGAAATGTAGGCGGCAAAAGAAAGGAGCGCCATCAGAAATCCCTGGGGCAGTCTTGTTGCCACTCCTCTGAATCCTTTCAAAGGAAAAGAGCTCATAAGCAAGGCCATGAAATTGTTCCCACTTGTATAAGCAGAATTCTCACACTTGTAACTATTGAACTTGTGATGTGAAATTACGTGTTCCATGTCTGTCTTTCCCACTGGGCAGTAACTGTTACCAGGGAAGGGACCAGGCTAGTCTTGTTCACTTATGCCTAGGAGAGTGCCTGGATTACCCCTGGTGCTCAACACATATGTGTAGAGTGATAAACTGCATGGACTCTGGTCTTCTAGCCTTTAGTTGAGGAGTAGTGGGAACAAGACCTCTTCCCACCCTTCTTTACAGGACGAGCCTGCAGATGCTCTTGCTCCCTCTCCCCAGTCTACCAGGGCCTCATTTTGTATTTGCAGAGCCAGCAATTAAAACTCCCCTAGGAACTTACTCAGAGCCAGAGCCCAGGTCACATGGCTTGGGCCACCGAATGGAGCCTGGGCCTCCCCCAGCCCCAGTTGCAGCTCAGGTGTCAGAGGCTGGGCTGGGGGTGGGGGCTGCACTGGGAGGGCAAGATTTCTAGGAATCACTGGGGGACTGAATTACTCAGTTGAAGAATTTGAGAAGTTGGTTCAGCTTTTGAGAGGAAATATCAGTAACTAGGGGAAAAACAGCTGGGATGAAGGGTGAGCTTCCTGGCTATGAGAAAGTGTGCTGGCTCCAAGTCGAACTGGCTCCCATCCAGATTTTTATTTCTGGTGTTTGGTGGTTACATAAAAAAAGCTTATAAACTTAACTCCAGTTAGAAAAAAATACAACTATTTTAAATATTGATCCTGGATAATCCCTTCAAACCTGTCAGGGAGACCACCCGGTGTGAAGGAAGGTGGGGGGCCCAGTAGGTGAAAACGGGAAGGGCTGTGGCCAAGGAGGCTCTGGGACTGCGTGATTTGGAATAGCACCTTCTCCACACAGGGTGCTTGTTTTTTGTTTTTTTTTTTTTCTAAATTTTATTGCATTTTAGGTTTTGGGGTACATGTGCAGAACATGCAAGATAGTTGCATAGGTACACACGTGGCAGTGTGTTTTGCTGCCTTCTGCCCCCTCACCCATATTTGGCATTTCTCCCCATGCCATCCCTCCA
>JAPYYA010003991.1:0-12257 GCA_028533165.1 Leontopithecus rosalia | reverse complement strand
CTTTGCTATTGTAAACAGTGCTGCAATGAACATTCGTGTGCATGTGTCCTTATAGTAGAAAGATTTATAGTCCTTTGGATATATACCTAGTAATGGGATTGCTGGGTCAAATGGAATTTCTATTTCTAGGTCCTTGAGGAATCGCCACACTGTCTTCCACAATGGTTGAACCAATTTACACTCCCACCAGCAGTGTAAGAGTGTTCCTATTTCTCCGCATCCTCTCCAGCATCTGTTATCTCCAGATTTTTAAATGAACGCCATTCTAACTGGCGTGAGATGGTATCTCAATGTGGTTTTGATTTGCATCTCTCTAATGACCAGTGATGATGAGCATTTTTTCATATGTTTGTTGGCCTCTTGTATGTCTTCTTTTGTAAAATGTCTGTTCATTTCCTTTCCCCATTTTTGGATGGGCTTGTTTGCTTTTTTCTTGTAAATCTGTTTGAGTTCTTTGTAAATTCTGGATATCAGCCCTTTGTCAGATGGGTAAACTGCAAACCTTTTTTCCCATTCTGTTAGTTGCCGATTCACTCTAGTGACTGTTTCTTTTGCCGTGCAGAAGCTGTGGAGTTTGATTAGGTCCCATTTGTCTGTTTTGGCTTTTGTTGCCAATGCTTTTGGTGTTTTCGTCATGAAGTCCTTGCCTACTCCTATGTCCTGAATGGTTTTGCCTAGATTTTCTTGTAGGGTTTTTATGGTGCCTGGTCTTATGTTTAAGTCTTTAATCCATCTGGAGTTAATTTTAGTGTAAGGTGTCAGGAAGGGATCCAGTTTCTGCTTTCTGCACATGGCTAGCCAGTTTTCCCAACACCATTTATTAAACAGGGAATCCTTTCCCCATTGCTTGTTTTTGTCAGGTTTATCAAAGATTGTATAGTTGTAGATGTGTTGTGATGCCTCCAATGCCTCTGTTCTATGTTCTTTCTAATCATTATGAATTGAATGAAATATTGCTTAAAACCAGTGGCACTCTCTCTTACCTCTGTTTTCTATAATTCCCTTATGTATTAAATATAATTCTACTTCAGTTTTCTTTTCTTTTTTTATTGCATTTTAGGTTTTGGGGTACATGTGCAGAACATGCAAAATAGTTGCATAGGTACACACGTGGCAGTACAACTCTTGAGAGATGGTCTGAAACACTTTGACAAAAGAGAAAGTAATTCTGAAAATGACATTATTGTGAGAAGAGTTCTTAGATACAATTAAGGCTAGCTTCTTCATTTTGCAGAAAGGAAACATAGGGGCCAAGAATATAAGGTCGTAAATCTAAGTGGCAGTATTAGGGTATACACTCAAATAACTTTTCCCCTAGCAATTTTTCTTACATGGACAATAGCTGAAAATGCAGTATTTCTATTCACGCTTCAGAGAACAAAAGATATCTTGCTACCTATGGAATTATGTGAGCTGTACTTTTGTGACTTTCTAGAGCTGGCCTATATAGGAATCCTGAACTGATTAAGTTTGTGTTTTTAATAGATACTTGGCCTAATTCATAGTTTATATTTCAACTTAGACATTGTCCATTTAAGTTTGAGTGTCTAAAGTGAAGCAATGACTGAAAATCAAGAGGCATCCTACTTTGCGTGAGAAATTCAGGTACGTATGCAAACTTCAGAGTTGGGACAGTCAGGATTAATGTTCAGTTTATCCCATGTGAATTTGCTCATTTTTTTCATGGACATACAGTGAGATGGTTGTAAACTCAGGCTCTGAAGTCAGAAAACTCATATTTTAAGCCTTAGTTTGATATATACCATTTATGTTACTATGTACAATTTCCCAAATTACTAGAATCCTATGTAATTTTAATGTCTTTTTCTTTGTGATACATTAATATTAGCACAACGATATTGTTCCTTGTCCACTATTTTATTCTTTTAAATATCCTTTCTCACCTATTACTGAGGTTGAGCTTCAGCATCAGTCTCTAAGCACAAAGATAAAGATATATTTCCTTACATTTAAAATGAAGATAAAGTGTTTTAAAGCAAATTAATAAATTTGAAGGTTACATTTGAAGTTAGTGGCTAAATTAAGACAAATAACAGGGATTGCCTCCAAATTATAAAGCAGGATTAGATGTTTACCAGCAAATTTTAAAAAATAAACACTAACATTGCAGTAGTTAAATGTGGTGTTTCTATGTCTATAAAGAAGTTGAACCCAGAAGAAAAATTGCCAGGTAGAGAACTTAATCATCAGCTGTAGCTGATGAAACCAAGACACAATTACAGGGATTCAAATGATGTTTTTAGTAAATTTACAATACATGGAGACAGATTGATGCACTGGCTTTGTCTGAGAACATTCTATGCCTTATTTTACTTAGAGGCTTAACTTGATATAAGAGTCTTAATATCCTTATGGGGGTTAAGAAGTATATTTCATATTTCAGGTGGATTTTAAATAACAAATATAAATTTGTTTGTGAAAATGGAAACGTATAAGAAAAAATTTTAAGAATAATTCAAACTAGTAGTATATTCAATATTATTATTTTCTTCAAATAAAATGAAATTGCCTTTCTTATTTATTGGCAAAGATTAGTCTGATTATGGAGAAAATAATAACCTATTTCTCAAAAAAGTGCATTTGATTCTAGTTCTTAAAATTCTGCTATGAAAATGAATGTCTTTTAAAAAATTTCATGTCTATTACACTGCAATTATTCGTTGTATTGGTAACACTGTATTGGTTAATTTGGTAATGTGGAGAGATGAAGAAATTTAAGGAAAATTTAATTGAGAAGTCAAGAATGAGATTAGGGCTGAAAATGTATACTATAAATTGACAGTCATTTTGAGGACATCTGGTAAGAATTAATTAAAATACTTTGATGTAAAATTATTTTTAGAAAGCAATGAAACACATTGTGAGTAATTCAGTGTCATCTTTTCAGTCACATCCAGGATTCTAACAACTTAAAATATGTTTGGTCACCACCTTCAACATTGGCTTTAGTTTATGCAATCAAATCCTATTTGATATCAATATTGCTGATGCTTAGTGCTGAGGTCAATTCAATAAATTGTCTACATTATTTTAAAATAATATTTGTATGACCTGTTTCCTTAATAAATTTTGAGTCCCAGAGAGTAAAAACAGTATCCTTTGCAAGGAATTATACTTTGTTGTAATATTACATTCAACTTTGGAAATAAACATTCCCTATGATATAATTTTAATATTGTTGATTGAACAATAGAATTCATACCTACTAAGGCAGGGATTGATCACAATTTGCTGGAAGAGGTAATGGAAATCATCTAGTATATATTCATGGAGAGTTTCATTAGTGAACCATTTTAATTGAATACCAGATATTTACTCTCTGAGCCACTTGAATGAGGTTGATGAAATCTAGCTAGTTCCTCAAATAGAATATGATCATAGTATTTCTCAAAAAACATTTGTAAGTGTAAGCTTGCGAATTATGTCATTTCAGGTGACTTACATGTTCTATCTTCACTGGACCATGGAAAAAAGCAATAATATCACTGTCTTTATTCTCTTGGGGCTCTCCCAAAATAAGAACATTGAATTCCTCTGCTTTGTATTATTTTTGTTTTGCTATACTGCTATTTGGATGGGAAACTTACTTGTAATGATTTCTATCACTTTCACTCAGCTCATTCACCAACCCATGTATTTCTTCCTCAATTACCTCTCACTCTCCGACCTTTGCTACACATCCACAGTGACCCCCAAATTAATAGTTGACTTACTGGGAGAAAAAAAGACCATTTCCTATAATAACTGCATGGTACAGCTCTTCACCACCCATTTTTTTGGAGGCATAGAGATCTTCATTCTGACAGGGATGGCCTATGACCGCTATGTGGCCATCTGCAAGCCCCTGCACTACACCATCATCATGAACAGGCAAAGGTGTAACACAATCATCATAGTCTGTTGTACTGGGGGATTTATACATTCTGCCAGTCAGTTTCTTCTCACCACCTTTGTACCATTCTGTGGCCCAAATGAGATAGATCACTACTTCTGTGATGTGTATCCTTTGCTGAAATTGGCCTGTTCTAATATACACGTCTTAGGTCTCTTAGTCATTGCTAATTCAGGGTTAATTGCTTTGGTGACATTTGTTGTTTTGATATTGTCTTATGTTTTTATATTATATACCATCAGAACATACTCTGCAGAGAGCCGCAGCAAAGCTCTTTCCACTTGCAGTTCTCATGTAATGGTTGTGGTCCTGTTTTTCACACCTGCATTATTCATTTACATTAGACCAGCCACAACGTTCTCGGAAGATAAAGTGTTTGCCCTCTTTTATACTATCATTGGTCCCATGTTCAACCCTCTTATCTACACGTTGAGAAACACAGAGATGAAGAATGCCATGAGGAAAGTGTGGTGTCGTCCAATAGTTCTAAAAGGAAAATAACTTTTCTGAATTGTTTCTGCTTTTCATGCCATAGTTCCCAGAGACCACAACCCATGAGTGAGAAAGAGTCACTCTCATTATGCTCTTGTCATTTTTAGGAGAGAAAAGTGAGCAATCAGGAAGTGTATCTGTTCTGTGGTTTTATACTTCTACAGTGACATCTCAATAACAAACTGAGCATTACTCCTATCCATACTGTCTTCCACCTTTCTTAATCATTACTATTGTGCTCATGTCATATGAAATAACCAGAAAATTTCATAAAATAAAGGATTACATGGTGTTGTGTTGAAAAATTAAAATAGATTAGGTGTTTTTCATGCCCTAAACTTCTAAGAAGATGAATGAAATATTACCCTCAACTTTTTACATTTTTACTGAAGTCTAAACACAAAAAGTGCATGTATTTCCTGTGTACAGCTTGTGAACTTTTGAAAATTGAGCATGATTGTGTAATCAGCAACTGGATTAAGAGACAGATGATATCAGCACATAAGAGGCCTTCCTTAGGCCTCTTTATAATTTATACTTCCCAAAGCTAAACACAATATTTATTTCTAAAATAATTAGTTTTTATCTGTTTGTGTACTTTGAAGAATAAGAAAGATAGATTTGGCTACTGAATATGTGTCTTCTCAGTATTTCATTTGTGAGTCATTTCTTATGTTTGTAAGTTTTCTGATTGCTTCCATTGATGTATAAGGTATCATATTGTATGAATATATAATGACTAATTTATCCATTCCCTCATTGCCAGACATTTGGGTGGTTTCCCATTCAGGGTTATTATGTATAGTGCTGCTTTGAATATTTTGAAACATGTCTTTTTGGTAAATATATGTCTTTTATTATTTTATTTTGCTTTATAATGTAATTAAAAAGCAATTTTAAGAAATTTAAACAATTTTAAGAAAGTAGTACTATATTTGTATTAATATTCTTTTGTAATACATTACTGATACAAAATGAAAGGTAATAATTGAGAAAATTAATTACCTATAGAAAAACACTAAGTAAGATAAAAGATTTAGAAATAAATATGTAAAACTTCTAAAATCCACACAATACATTAATGCAAACCTGTCTGTCAATCATAGGAAAAAGGAAGAAATTCTCTTAAAAAGGTAGTTTACACCATGAAGCTTAGAAAAACTTCCAGAGATGCAGCATTGGATTATGTTAGCAAGATTAACACACAGGTATCACCACTGAAATACGTTATCAAATAGAATATTCACTGTAGCACATGAAGGCATTTGCCATATTAAATGAAACTTGGGAAATTCTGTATTTAGGTTCTAAAAAGAAAAGAAAATGTACTTCACTGAACTCCCAATAAGGGCAATGATGCCAAATGAAGAAGGCATGCTATGAATTTATGCTAACACTGGATTGTAACACACACAGTCAAACAAATACACACTTGTGTGCAGACACCTAATGCAGAAAATAAAGTCTTTTCAGGAATTTATATTTAAGGCATAGTTGAAATAAATCTGCTCGTATAGAAAACCAAAACATATAAGAAGAAAAAATATGCTCAAAAGCAAATCATTACACAACAAAAATTACTGAATATAGGAGGAAATTAGGCTGGAAACAGCTATGTCAGCACAGCATATGAAGACTGGGTTTATCGTAGTTATTGGACACAAAATATAATATAAATGTTTATTGTATAAAATAGAAAATAGTTTTAAAGTTAAATTGCAACATTAGTTTAAAAATTTTCAGGGCTGTTAGAAAACAAAATAACTTCAATTAATGAATAAAAGAATATTTTTATTAGAAACTCAATGGATAAAACATAGTAGCATATCCTAATTAATCAGTGAATTCTAGATATCAATAAATTTACCCAGAAAACCGAAAAGAAAGACAAAGATATAGAAAAAGTTAAAGGAATATTAAGAGACTTTAGAGATGGAATGAAAGGGAGCAACATATATCTACCAGACTTCAAAAAAGTTGCTCTCAAAAGAGCCACACAAAATATTACTTCTAATTAATAATAATTTAAAACACAGAAAGACTAGAAGCTAGAAGAAAATAGAATAACATTTTAAAAGTGCCAATTTTAAGATATTGTCCTTGAATTCTGTATTTTTTCAAGAAAAGTGAAGTGGGCAGTCTTCAGTAGAATAAAACAAAATAAAACACAATTTAAACATGGCCAAGAGTTTACTATACAGACACAGTCACTTAAAGTAGTTGTAAATATTAATTTTTATTAAGAGGAAAAATGTTTCAAGAAGGAAGATTTTAAATCCAGGAAGGAATAGTTTATAAGGAAAATACTAATCTTATGTTTAAACTGA
Source organism: Leontopithecus rosalia (assembly GCA_028533165.1). NCBI lineage: Eukaryota > Metazoa > Chordata > Mammalia > Primates > Cebidae > Leontopithecus > Leontopithecus rosalia. Next base: position 5,525 of record JAPYYA010003991.1, on the reverse strand, counting down.
GATAGTGTGTTAAAAATATTAATTATGTCTAATATGTAAGATTAAACATAGAAGAAAGAACAAATGCCTTAGTCCATGACATCAGGTAATTTGAAAAGAAGTACTGCTTAGTAGGAGAGAAAAGACACTGATTAAATTCAGACTTGGTAATATTCATGTACAGATATGATTGTTTTTCAGTAATTAATAAAATAGCATGAGAGGGAGAGAAAAAGAGACAGAGAAATGTATTTTTTTAAAAGAATATCATTCCAAATAAAAGGCAAGAAAATAGGAAGGAAACAGACAAATTGGGTAAAAACAAAAAACAAAGGCAAAAAAGATTATACAAACCAATTAAAATATATAAGTGAAAAAATATTAACACATTGTACTAAACTCTTCAGCAGAATAGTAAAAATTACCATAATGGTTTAAAATACAGCTTGTAAAATGTGCTCTCACAAAAGATGCACCTATGGGTTACCTACAAAGGGAAACCCATCAGACTCACAGTGTATCTCTAAGCCGAACCCTACAAGCCAGAAGAGAGTGGGGGCCAATATTCAACATCCTTAAAGAAAAGAACTTTCAACCTAGAATTTCATATCCAGCCAAACTAAGCTTCATAAAAGAAGGAGAAATAAAATTCTTTACGAAAAAGCAATAGCTGAGAAATTTTATCACCACCAGGCCTGCCCTATAGGAAAAGCTCCTAAAAGAAGCACTAAACATAGAGAGGAACAACCAGTACCAGCCACTCCAAAAATGTACCAAATGGTAAAGAGCATCTACACAATGAAGAAATGGCATAAACGAATGGGCAAAACAACCAGCTAGCATCACAATGGTAGGATCAAATTAACGTATAACAATATTAACCTTAAATGTAAATGGGCTAAATGCCTCAATGAAAAGCCACAGACTGACAAATTGGATAACAAGTCAAAAATCCACTGGTGTGCTGTATTCAGGAAACCCATCCCATGTGCAAGGATACACATAGGCTCAAAATAAAAAGATGGAGGAAGATTTACCAAGCAAATGGAGAGCAAAAAAGAAGCAGGAGTTGCAGTCTTAATCACTGATAAAATAGACTTTAAACCAACAAAAGATCAAAAGAGACAAAGAAGGGCATTACATAATGGTAAAAGGATCAATGCAACAAGAAGAGCTAACTATCCTAAATATATATGCACCCAATACAGGAGCACCCAGATACATAAAGAAAGTTCTTAATGACCTACAAAGAGACTTAGACTCCCACACAATAATAGTGGGAGACTTTAACACTCCACTGTCAATATTAGACATATCAATGAGACAGATAATTAACAAGGATATCCAGGACTTGAATTCAGACCTGGACCAAGCAAACCTAATACACATTTACAGAACACTCCACCCCAAATCCACAGAATATATATTCTTCTCAGGACCACATCACACTACTCTAAAATTGACCACATAATTGGAAGTAAGTCACTCCTCAGCAAATGCAAAAGAACGGAAATCATAACAAACAGTCTCTCAGACCACAGTGCAATCAAATTAGAACCCAGGATTAACAAACTAACTCAGAACCACACAACTTCATGGAAACTGAACAACGGGCTCTTGAATGTTGGCTGGATAAACAATGAAAGGAAGGTAGATATAAAGATGTGCTTCAAAACCAATGAGAATGAAGACACAACATACCAGAATCTCTGGGACACATTAAAAGCAGTGTCTAGAGGAAAATTTACAGTAATAAATTCCCACATGAGAAACAAGGAAAGATCTAAAATCGACACCCTATCATCAAAATTGAAAGAGCTAGAGTAGCAAGATAAAAAAAAAACCTCAAAACCTAGCAGAAGACAAGAAATAACTAAGATCAAGCAGAATTGAAGGAGACGGAGACACAAAAATACTCTTCAAAAATTAATAAATCCAGGAGCTGGTTTTTTTTGAAAAGATCAACAAAATAGACAGACCACTAGCCAGATTAATAAAAAAGAAAAGAGAGAAGAATTCAATAGATGCAATAAAAAGGGGATATAACCACAGATTCCACAGAAATACAAACTACCATCAGAGATTACTACAAAAAACTCTATGCACATAAACTAGTTAATCTGGAAGAAATGGATAAATTAAAAAAAAAAAAAGAAATGGATAAATTCCCGGACACTTGCACCCTCTCAAACCTAAACCAGGAAGAAGTTGAAACCCTGAATAGACCAATAACAAGGGCTGAAGTTGAGGCAGCAATTAAGAGCCTACCACACAAAAGAAGCATAGGTCTAGTTGGGTTCACAGCTGAATTCTACCAGACATACAAAGAGGAGCTGGTACCACTTCTTCTGAAATTATTCCAAACAATCTCAAAAGAGGGAATCCTTCCCAAATCATTTTATGAGACCAACATCATCCTGATACCAAAACCTGGCAGAGATTCATCAGGAAAAGAAAAATTCAGGCCAATGTCCTTGATGAACATCAATGCAAAAACATTCAATAAAATATTGCAAACTGATTGCAACAGCACATCAAAAAGCTTATTCATCACGATCAAGTAGGCTTCATCCCAGGGATGCAAGTGTGGTTCAACATACTTAAGTCTATAAATGTAATTCACCACATAAACAGAAAGGATCAAAGACAAAAACCACATGATTATCTTAACAGATGCAGAGAAGGCCTTCGACAAAATTCAACAGCCCTTTATGCTAAAAACTTTCAATAAACTAGGTATCAACAGAATGTATCTCAAAATGATAAAAGCTATTTATGACAAACCAACAGCCAATTTCATACTGAATGGGCAAAATCTGGAAGCATTCCCTTTGAAATCTGGCAATAGACAAGGATACCCTCTCTCACCACTCCTATTCAATATAGTATTGGAAGTTCCAGCCAGAGCAATCAGGCAAGAAAAAGAAATAAAGCATATTCAATTAGGAAAGGAGGAAGTCAAATTGTCTCTATTTGCAGATGAAATGATTGTATATTTAGAAGACCCCATTGTTTCAGCCCAGAATCTCCTGAAACTGATAAGCAACTTCAGCAAAGTCTCAGGACACAAAGTCAATGTGCAGAAATCACAAGCATTCCTATACACCAATAACAGACTTAAAGAGAGCCAAATCAAGAATGAACTGCCATTCATAATTGCGACAAAGAGAATAGACCACCTAGGAATACAATTAACAAAGGATGTAAATGACCTCTTCAAGGAAAACTACAAACCACTGCTCAAGGAAATAAGAGAGGACACAGATGGAGAAACACTCCATGTTCATGGTTAGGAAGAATCAATATCATGAAAATGGCCATACTGCCCAAAGTAATTTATAGATTCAATGCTATCTCCAGCAAGCTAACTATGGCTCTCTTCACAGAACTGGAAAAAACCACCTTAAACTTCATATGGAACCAAAAGAGAGCCTACGTAGCCAAGTCAATTCTAAGCAAAAAGAACAAAGCTGGAGGCATCACACTACCTGACTTCAAACTATACTACAAGGCTGCAGTAATCAAAAGAGACTGGTACTGGTGCCAAAACAGAGATATAGACCAATGGAACAGAACAGAGTCCTTGGTGGCAATACCACACATCTGCAACAATCTGATCTTTGACAACCTGACAAAAACAAGCAATGGGGAAAGAATTCCCTGTTTAATAAGTGATGTTGGGAAAACTGGGTAGCAATGTGCTGAAAGCAGAAACTGGACCCCTTCCTGATACCTTACAAATAAAATCAACTCCAGATGATTTAAAGATTTAAACATAAGTCCTAACACCATAAAAACCCTGGAAGAAAACCTGGGCAAAACCATTCAGAACATAGGCATAGGAAGGGCTTCATGACTAAAATGCCAGAAGCATTGACAACGAAAGCCAATATAGACAAAAGGGATCTAGCTAAACTCCGGAGCTTCTGTATAGCAAAAAAAGCAATCATTAGCATGAATCAGCAACCAAAAGAATGGGAAAAAATTTTGCAATCGACCCATCTGACAAAGGGCTAATATCCAGAATCTACAAAGAACTAAAGCAGATTTACAAGAAAACAAACAAACCAACCCATTCAAAAGTAGGGGAGGCTATCGATAGACACTTTTCAAAGGACATATATGAGGCCAAAAAACATATGAAACAATGATCATTATCACTGGTCATTAGAGAAATGCAAATCAAAACTACATTGAGACACCACTTCACTCCAGTTAGAATGTTGATCACTAAATATCTGGAGACAACAGATGCTGGATAGGATGTGGAGAAATAGGAACACTTTCACACTGTTGGTGGGAGTGTAAATTAGTTCAACCATTGTGGAAAACAGTGTGGTGCTTCCTCAAGGACCTAGAAATAGAAATTCCATTTGACCCTGCAATCCCATTACTAGGTATATATCCAAAGGATTATAAATCATTCTATTGTAAAGACACATACACACGTATGTTCATTGAGGCACTGTTTACAATAGCAAAGACCTGGAAGCAACCCAAATGCCCATCCATGATAGACTGGACTGGGAAAATGTGGCACATATACACCATGGAATACTATGCAGCCATAAAAAACGATGAGTTCGTGTCCTTTGTAGGGATATGGATGAATCTGGAAACCATCACTCTCAGCAAACTGACACAAGAACAGAAAATCAAGCACTGCATATTCTCACTCATAGGTGGGTGTTGAACAATGGGAACACATAGACACAGGAAAGGGAGCATCACACACTGGGGTCTGTTTCGGGAGACTGGGGGACTGACAGCAGGGAGTAGGGAGTTGTAGAGGGATAACATGGGGAGAAATACCAGATATAGGTGATGGGGATGGAGGCAGCAAACCACATTGCCATGTATGTACCTATGCAACAGTTCTGCATGATCTGCACATGTACCCCAGAAACTAAAGTGCAATTATATATATATATATATATATATATATACATATACGTATATATATGTATATGTATATATATGTATATGTATATATATATATGTATATATATGTATATATGTATATGTATATATATATGTATATATATGTATATGTATATATATGTATATATATGTATATGTATATATATATGTATATGTATATATATGTATATATATGTATATGTATACATATATATACAAAGATGCATCTACACCATTAATTACAGTTTCATCCTAAGTGAAACTGAAAGCACGACAAGAATAAGGCAGGGAAATATATTAAGATTTGAAGAAATACTATTTACTATGTCTTTTTTTTCTCTTTTATTAAATTGTGTTTTAGGTTTTGAGGTATATGTGCAGAACATGCAAGATAGTTGCATAGGTACACAATTTAATTTTAGTGTAAGGTGTCAGGAAGGGGTCTAGTTTCTGCTTTCTGCACATGGCTCGCCAGTTTTCCCAACACCATTTATCAAACAGGGAATCCTTTCCCCATTGCTTGTTTTTGTCAGGTTTATCAAAGATTGTGGGGTTGTAGATGTGTTGTGATGCCTTCGATACCTCTGTTCTATTCCATTGGTCTATATCTCTGTTTTGATACCAGT
>JAPYYA010003990.1:0-12260 GCA_028533165.1 Leontopithecus rosalia | reverse complement strand
GTGTTCAAATTTAAAATTTTTCTTCAAAATTGTAATGACCTGATAGCAATTACACATTTGGGGTGAAAGGGCCAAAGCAAAAATTTCATATGAATAATGTCTGATGTAGAATCTCGCAGAAGTGAAACAGAAAGGCTGACAGCATTGTGCTCTAATTGTGTGACTGTGTGACAGAGGTCTTACAATGTAAATGTTCTTCCAGAAGAAATGGAGAGGAACGGTTAATTCCAGCTTCAATTCGTTGATCCTGTTACATTCGATTGTGCCTATAATGCTGATGGACTATACATATACCATTATTTTCACTGACTTCAAGATAAAATGCTAATATTTTTGGTTTGGAGATAATTGTGTCTCACCTACTTATATGATATTAAAGAGCTCCCGATTTGGGGAATGTCTAGAAGAAGAAAGGAGAAAGGTAGCTTGGCCCCCTTACTCCCCTGTATGTCCTGGCATCTGGTATAACATGAAGCGCAGGGACAGGGTTGTCTTGTCAATTTGAGGAAGGGAGTTGGCATGTGGAATGCGATTTCAGGGCCCTGGCAACACTCGCAGGTGTCAGGACAGAAGAACTCATTTAGAAGCTGCACCACAAGATGGGAAGACAGGTGGCAGCTCTCTTACAGGGATATCTTTTATTTGAGCAGAACCAGACCAACTGTTCCTCATTAAAACACATTTTGCAACGTGTTCTAATGTGAGCGCATCAAGTGTGTACGCCTGTGTGTGTTCAGAGCATACTCACTCAGAGATGTGCCACCTACAGGTCAGTTACAAAGTCTCCACGTGCCTTAGAACTGCAAGACGGGTAACGTGAAATGTCTCTGCATAACTCGCAGACAAGTTTTCCGGAATGGCCTCTGTAGGGAAACTCAGAATAACCTCATTGCGCCTGTGAGATGCGGTGGCAAGTCAAGTGGACATAATGTATTTGGTGGGACTGTTGATCTTGATTGTCATTTTAATAACTATGCAGAAAATCCTTGCTTTTTCTCATGTATTTAGATGGAATGATCAGTGTATCTCAGAAGTGTTGCTGTGGGGCTGTCCTTGGTATGACTAAAGCCAGGCCTCTCATCTGCTTCACTGTTTATACTTCTATCAGAAACGGGGGCCAGTGATTTCGAGAGGGTTCACTCATCAGCTACGTCACCGAGTAGTCTGAAGGATTGGAGAGAATGCGCCTACTAGGCAGGCAGTGAACGTTCTCTCAATATTATTTCTGCTTAGGATTTTCACATAGAGCCTCTCCTCTGCCTTTGTCACTGAATCCTTGTGCTTCTCATTCTCCAACCATGTGCCATATTACAGCTTACCAATATTTCATATGAGAAGGAAGAGGACTTGGAAGAAAGGCCTCTAAACAACATGACTTCCTTCCATTGGAAGCCCAAGCCCATCCAGCTCCCAAGAAAGGAATCCTTGTAACTAGATGAAGAAATGACTATAGGATGCAAAGGAATAAGCAGAAATGCAGACACCAATTCAGAAAATGTGAATCAATCATCATTTAGGTGCCCTTTCCTCAGTCTTGACTCTTGGGGCCAAAAGATCAGTAAGTCAGACACATCTGGAGGCCCATTTCCTCCCCATTTTCCTAGCAGGCAGTTAGCTCAGCAGAAGGAAGAGGCCTTAGCAGCGGCTGAGCTTTGGAGTTTCCTGTCCTCTTCCCCAAGAACTTCAGCCAGCCACACAGCCGTCTCAAGGTGCCCTGTCCCTCTTTCCTTGTAAACGTGTAGAGCGTCACACTTCTGTCAGAGTGCGTTGTCTTAGGCAGCGAGTGCAGCTCTACTTGAACGGAGCACACTTGATGGGATGCAAGCTTCGGGGCTCACATATGTCAGGAGTGGTCGGCGCCGTCATCACCTGGCAAAAGGAGTTTTGCAGATGAGAGGATTATTATGGATTATCTAAGTGGGTTCAGTGTAAATCACAAGGGTTTTTATAAAAATAACCCTATGATCACTTGAGGTCAAGAGTTTGAGACCAGCCTGACCAATATGGTGAAACCCCATCTCTACCAAAAATAAAATTAGCCAGGCATGGCAGCGTGCGCCTGTAGTCCCAGCTACTCAGGAAGCTGAAACAGGAGAATTGCTTGAACCCAGGAGGCGGAGGTTACTAGTACGCCGAGATCGTGCCACTACACTCCAGCCTGGGTGACAGAGTGGGACTCCATCTCCAAAAATAACCCAAAGCTACTGGCTTTGAAAATGGGAAAAGGGGCCACAGGCCAAGAGATGTAGGCAAATTGTAGACGCTGGAAAGAGCAAGGAATCAGAATCTTCCCTGGAGCCTCCAGAAGAAGGCTGCCCAGCCTTCTTCTGAAAGAACGGAAAGAGAATGGATGCATATTGCTTGATAGCCTAGGTTTGCGGCGATTTGTTCAAGTAGCAATAGAGAACTCATGGAACATGCTGCTCCTCTGCTGGTAAGGTTTTTCCCTAGTAACCCTGTGTCATGTTTATGCTATGTAGTATTGGTGATGTATGACTAGACTGGCAAGTAAATGGGACAAAGAGTAAGAAATACAAGAATAGGTAAGTGGCAATCCATAAGGAAGGGGTATTTGCTCCTATATAAAATGAGACTAAGTAACAGGTAGCATTCAGCTAGCACTGGCTCCTCCTAGGTGCCAGGCCCATGGCATCCATTGGAGAGAAAGGCCACCTCTGCTCAAAAGGAGCACACGCAGGGTGGCGCAGGAGCCATCAGGGTGCTCACCGCTGTTAACGGGAGCTGGGAGGCAGCCGGCTGACAGGACGAGCAGGCCCACGCGGGGTGGGCAGTGGGTGACAGAGGTTTCCCTAAATTAGGCTGTCTTAGTAGAACCTGAGCAAACAGTAACTAGAGGAGGCAGGGGTGGCTGATGGTTTTAGTTTGGAGCTTTTCCAGAAGGCGCACACCGCAGGCTTTACCACTTCAGAGCCCGGGGAGTAAGAGGTGCTGACTGCACAGTGGACATAGCTTCTGCCTCATGGGTTAGTGCTTGTGAGGATGTTGGAGACGGGACATTGTCGTCTCAGGACTAATAGTAAGTGCTGTGGGCGGCTCTGGCCATGCCTGGGTTTCAGGCCACACTCCTGTGACACACCTTACTAGCAGCCCTTATTTGTGAACTTTCTGTATTCCAGGCACATCCTGTCCCTTTCAATAACATCTGAAAGTCGTGGCTTTCCTCCTTCACAGAAGGGGTAGCCAGGCTTAGAAAGTTGGAACCAGCGGCCTAAGATGGCTGGCTGAACCTGGCTTCCGTTTCTGGTATGCCAGAATTCAAAACTCATGCTCATTCGTGCAACTGTGTGCCTCTTGACAGTATACCCAAGGAACAAAAATAGCACAGGTCAGTTCTCCTTGAGAAGCAAATGATGACTCTGAGGACGTTTGCATTTTTGCATAAGATACCATGGAATAAGTTAATTTTCAGGACACTTAATCTCCATATATCTAATTTAATCCTCAACAACCCTATGGTGGACAGATACTAGCAGTATCTCCATTTTACAGGTGAGGAAAAGGAGGCAAAAAGGGTAAAATTTGCCTGAGGATCCTCCGCTGGGGCTGGGATTAGAGCCCAAAGCTCGAGGACTTACTGCTTCTAGAACCGGTCCCATCTGTGCCTTGTGGCACGAGACATGCTGAAGTTAAAGGCATCTCCTTCCTTTTCCCAACAATACGTGGGTAACTGCTCGAGATGAAGGAAATCATGAGATACGCTGTTGTTATCCCAACCGTCTGTATTTAAGTGATGAAAATCTGATCCCTGCTTTCTGAACATGAAAGTGCTTTTTAATTTTGGAATGCATCTGGGTTCGGCTTTAACAGATTTATTACTTTGATAGGGTTTGATAAGCTACACTTTTGAAAATTAGTTGCTAACTCTTAAAAATAATCAAGGGAGCAGTGAGATTTACAAGGAGGACAAACCCATGTTAATCAAAGTTAACACAGAATGCATGATGGGAATTTCAGTCCCTTAGTCTATTACAGCTGGATAAATACATGGCTCCTTTTGAGTAGCAAAGGTCATCCCACCTTCTTTCAAATTTCTGTTTTGAGAAAAGCATTTCTAAGTAGTATTTGAGTTCTTAAAAATTGAGTTGGCGATCATTTGTTTTAATAAGCAATAACATTTTTCAAATTTGGTGTATTATACTTTTAGAGATGCAGATGCATATTGAATTTCAGGAACTAGCAATCTCGATAAGGTTTTGAAGGTGTAGGGAAGGTCTGAGCCTCTGTTTACTTTCTAGAACTGTGCTTGTCACGTGTGTGGACTTTTCCATCAGCTGTTTATAATCACTTCTCCTATGAGCACTTTTTATTTTCTATTCACGATCCCTGCTTTCAGCTGCTACCTTGTACATTTACATGTTTGAGCAACACTTCGTATTTCCCAGATTTCTAAGCAAGTTTTTCTTACCTATCTATCTCAGTGGTGGTGGCAACTGAAATGTACAAAGCTGGCTGGTTACTGATTACTCTGTCATATGAGGAATTTTTTAAATATATTTAAAAATAATAGTATCAAAATCCTTTCATCAAGACCTTGATTTAGTAAACGGTGAGAATAATGAAAGGGCGCAGTGCAGCAGAGACAGGCTGCATGTACCCGCTCCTGCCTTAAAGAGAGGGGCAAGTCTGCATCCTCCATGCTGCTCCGCCGGTGCTGGGTGGTCCAGCAGGCTCAGGAGGGAAGCTCAGCACCAAAACACCTTTTCTGAATCAATGTTCAAATGTGTTAAACGTTTGAGGTGTGGAAAGGAAAAAGTGAATGCCCAAGGAAGAGTGACTGAATTGAACATGATCACAAATAATCCACTCTGATTAACAGGCAAGATGAGTTGAAAGGAGAAGAAATTTTCTGAAATTGTCATAAAAAGTCAAAGGGTTGTTGCCTTTTTTTAAACCCAGGCCAAGACGGCACAGTATCTGCACTGCTTCATGAAACAAAATCCAACCTGTGTTATAAACCAACTAAATGCTTAAGGCTTTGAGACTCACCTAGTCCTTCCCCAGGTCAGCCTGACACCTGGCCTAGCACCACTAATCACAGCACAGGTGCGGAACCAAGGTCAAGCATTCCCAATGGGGATAGGGAGAAGGGTGGATTTTCCCTGAAGCTCATGTAGCCAGTCTCAGGGTCTTTCAATTTGAGGGGCCCTTTCTAAGACCCTGAACCTAATTTTGTATTGATTGTTTTTCTTAAAAAAAGAGGCTTCAGAACCCACAAAATCTGGGTCCACTCCTGGGTGAGAACATCTGTGAACCTCCTGAAGACAGTGTGGGTATGACTGTGGATATGTAAATATACTTCCATATTTTTCTGAAATGGTTTGTCGTCTTCTCAAAGCCATCTGTGACTTACAAAGGTTAAAGAACTGAGGCCATGGAGCAATTAATCAACCTCTTAATTCTAATCTTATAAAACCAAACTTAGTAAGTGATGATTTAATTGCTAGAGGCCATAATTTGTGACTCAAGTGGAATAGCTTCCTGAATGTATCACAGGACACACAGCTCACCAGAGACATAGATGGGAACGTTCTTGATGGTTGCCCACTCATTCATTCATTCATTCATTCATTCCTAAACACTTAACTGAGTACCTGCTCTGTGTCTGCAGCCTGGTAGGTTCCAATATTTCAGACATGAATTAGACACTCACCCCTTTTGCGAATTCACGGAGGAGTCTGCATTCTTTCTCAAGTTTCCCACATATGTGTCAGTGCTGTCCTTGAGATCTTGAGGCTGTTATTAATTGAAATAGAAACTCTTCAGCATACACCTTGCTCCAAAATATTACGCAGAAAGCCAACCTCGTAACAGAGCTGTGTCCTGGGGGCCGGGCAGGTCTGGGTGCACCACTGAGCCCCGGCTCTTGCCTCCTGCTGCTATGGGGAGAATGATGGCCCCGTTCTGTCCAGCTGCACGTGTCCTTAAGAAGGACTCCGAGTGCAGGGAGACCAGCAGGGTATCGACCAGATACCGGAGGACCGCAGCAGTAAATGATGCTTCCACTGTACTGGGGCTGAGAGGCTTATCCTTCTGGCTAACAGCTTTACTAACTCTGCTATTTGTTAGGCTCCGACAGACAGAGCAAGAATTCTTCCCACATGATCACATGTAAATATGAACCTGTGGAAGTTGTTTTCATTTCCCCATTACTACTCTGTCTCTCTCATTACCCACTCTTTTGAATTCAAATCCTATTAATTCTACATCAAAAGTCTGTTGTTCCCTCTGCTGTCTTCCTCATGGAGATCCTCATTCTCTCCCATTTCATCTGCTGCTACAGTACTTACCACTGGATTTCCTTCCCCGTTCTCCTGCCTCCCTTCAGTCCACCCCACACATTCCTGTTCGTGTTACCTTCTGCAAAGCACCATTCCAGTGCCTCTCCTGTGCAGGGTGAGATTCAGCTTCCCAAACAGAAACCAAGGAGGTAGCAGGGGATTGTTAGAGAGCGGGGAAGGGAAGCCTGAGCAAAGTACCATGGTTGTTCCAAGACACTTGTGCTTCTGCAGATTTTCTGTCCTGTCCTGCACCGCCTGTGGGTATCCCCCCGCCCTCCCCATTGTTCCTTCCATGCCCGTCTCATCTGCCGCTTCCATACCCCTACTTCCATCTCTTATAATGTTATTCAGGTCTCAACAGAGGAGTCCCATATTATTAAGGGAGGCACTGATTCTGAAGCAGGTCACAAGGTAAAAATCTCATAAATTGCGCTTTGACACTCTAGAGCCAACCTGAGAATAGCCAGATGCTCCCCTGGACACCAGCTAAGAAGCCCCTGAACAGAGACCACTGAAAGAAAGCACAGTCCGGTCTTCAGCTTCTCAAACCCGGCCCAAGCAGGGTTTCCCAACCTGTTCTGTGTCCGGCCTGAAGAGAAAATGATAGTATGTGTTGGGCACACAAGGGCACTTTGAGGGGACCAAATGTGGGGTCATTTGGGGGAGTCCTCTTGGTGCAACCATCCTGTGACAGAGGACCAGCTAGGAGTCTTTGTCCTAGGGATGTGTTTGCTAAATCGGGTGGCTTCCACTTGATGGCTGGTTGCTTGTTTTTGAGACAGGGTCTCACTCTGTCACCCAGGCTGGACTGCAGCAGCACAACCTCGGCTCACTGCAGCCTTCACCTTCCAGGTTCAAGTGATTCTCCTGCCTCAGGCTCCAGAGTAGTAGGAATTACAGGCACCCGCGACCACACTCGGTTAATTTTTGTATTTTTAGTAGAGACGGGGTTTCACCATGTTGACCAGGCAGGTCTCAAACTTCTGACCTCAAGTGATCAGCCCGCCTTGGCCCCCCAAAGTGCTGGGATTACAGGCGTGAGACACCACGCCCAGCCCATGGTGTTTCAATCTCTTTCTTCCATTGTATGGTTGCATCTCTCTAAGTGTCAAATATGCCTGTGGTATGACTCCACTTTACAGATTCTGCCCTTCATGAATTCTGCCTTGATTTTCTATCAACATGGCCTGTCTTTCTCATACAGTTTATGTGTAGTCTAGAGACTTATGAACTTGGCCTGGCCCTTCAAGGAAAGGTGGTGACTCATTCGTGCCTACCTTGGGCCCACCTGGCTTAGTGGTGGGTGTCCACACGTACCTCTGTTGAAGGAGAACTTTAAAGGCAGCACCTTCTGGAACCCATTACTTGATTGATATCACAACAGGGCTTTCTCTGCATCTTGAAAGTAATTCTTTCCTCTGTTTCTGCATTATAGGAGTTCAGAAACGGGCTTGGGAACCACGTGAGTCCAGGATCCCACACCCCTGCTGCCTCTCAGCACGACTCAGCGAGTTCCAGAATGGCCCTGCGCACGCCAAGGCGACATCAAGACTGTGCGCCGAGGACGGCCGTGGGTGTGGCTCTGCTGGCTCTTCTTTTGGCTTTTTTTGTCAAGGTCTATAATTAGAATACAACTAAATGAAGCATCTGTAAAGAAGAATACGTTTCTAATTAAAGTCTTCAATGAAGAGGAAAGCGACACCTCCATTCTCAAAGGGCAATAATTTGTACTGGTCACACTGCCTCCTCTTTAGCCGTTCTTAATGAGGCTCCTCCTGTCTCACATTGAGTTGGACCGATTGGTTATTTGACCTAAAACCAAATCACAGCTACCATAGTATATCCTTCAAATTAAACTGCTTCTCCTTTACTTTTAGCAAGAAATGCAAGTGGTTGCATGGTTTTTTTTCTGTATCCAATCTTTAAGTCAGAACCTAATAATTCTACAGTGACTCTGGCCATCGTTTCCTCATGTGGAAGAATTTTCTATCGTCTTTAATACACTTTCTTTTTTTTTTGAAGCACAGTTTCGCTCTTGTCACCCAGGCTGGAGTGCAGTGGTCCAATCTTGGGTCACTGCAACCTCTGCCCCGAGTTCAAACGATTCTTCTGCCTCAACCTCCCACATAGGTGGGATCCTAAGCATGTGCTGCCAAGCCTGGCTAATCTTTTGTACTTTTAGTAGAGACGGAATTTCACCATGTTGGCCAGGCTAGTGTCGAACTTCTGACCACAAGTGAGCCGCCCGCCTGGGCCTCCCAAAGTGCTGGGATTATAGGTGTGAACCACTGCCCCCAGACTCTTTAACAAACCCTTTTAAGTGCATCTTCCCCTTAGGCTTTGTTTGGAGTCCCAGTGCTACAAAGGTTTTATTTTTCACAACAGATGTGTTCCTGAAAAGTGTGTATAGAAACCTGTTCTGGGAACTTGACTGCTTTTAGAATGCACAGGGAGAGTCTGCCAGCTAAAGGACTCCTGGCCACATTCTGTGAAATACGAAACTGAAAAACGGTTTGTCTGAAATAAATTGTGCCCATTTTCTCACATTTTTGATCCATTAGTTTTCTGAGTCAGGGTGTCACTCTTGTCACCCAGGCTGAAGCACAATGGCACTACCTTGACTCACTGCAGCCTCCACCTCCTGGGCTCAAGCAGTCCTCCTGCCTCAGTATCCCTAACAGCCAGGACTACAGACCCATACCACCATGCCCAACTAATTTTTTAAATTTTTGTAGAGGTGAGTGCCACTGTGTTGCCTAGACTTGTCTGGAACTCCTAGCCTCAAGCAGTCCTCTCGCCTCAGCCTCCCTAACTGCTGGGATTACAGGCATGAGCCACTCCACCCAGCCCAGATCAAATGTTTTTATTTCCACCTGCCATCATTGGTCTTCACTAAGTGAAGTGACATCTTCATCAATAAATGGAATTGCTACACTAAGCAAATCCTATGTTGATCAGAATTGATTAGGATTGCATAGGTACAGGAAAACCAGGTTCCTTGTAGTCACCATACGGTATTTTCCCTCTTGAAACCCATGACCCTCTTCAACTCTTTGATTTAACTCAAAATGTTTGTGTTTTGTGTGTCTTTTAAGGAACCTAAAGTAAGTCAGTTGTGTCCCAGTTGGTAAATTATGGCATACATATGCTTTTAGCGTTAGTACATTTCTCCTGGAACTGGTATGTGCTTCTAAGAGGTGCTCACATCTAGATTGCAACGATCCACCCGTGCCCCTTCTGGTCCTGCAGTGAAACATCCACGTGGGAGCACCCCTCGCTTCTCAGCAGGAATGGGG
This sequence comes from Leontopithecus rosalia, assembly GCA_028533165.1. Lineage (NCBI taxonomy): Eukaryota > Metazoa > Chordata > Mammalia > Primates > Cebidae > Leontopithecus > Leontopithecus rosalia. The sequence continues at coordinate 2,665 of JAPYYA010003990.1, read as the reverse complement.
AGAAGAGGACAAGAACGTGCCATGTGCTCCCTTCATGAGCTCTATGCAGTCATTTCATTGTTAATAAACAGTGGGTTCCAGTGTGGTACTCACTGAACACAAACCTAGCAGAGACAGAAATGCCATCCAAAGCCTGGAGTCGCACTAGATCAGACAGAGAGAAAGCGTGACACCTGTAACTGACTGGAGACAAAAAGGATTTTGCTACCTCCCTTTTCTGACTCTTCTGTACTTTTTCTCTCACTCTCTCATCTATTTCCTACCTCCTAGCTCTATGCTGTCCTCTCCTTCCTTCCTTTTTTTCTTCCTATAAGAGAAAACACCCAGTCATCCAAATCCCTGGCTGCTGCCCTCACCAACCATGGCATGGATCCTCAAGGATGGTTTCAGCTGTACAGATTCTCCCTGCTCCCTGCCGTGACTGTTCTTTACCTTCAGATTAGCTGTAGCTTCACTCTACTCTTTGGCTCAGAAAGGGACCAAGGCCACTGCCTGCAGCAGACTCGGGGCCTTCCTGATGTCAGCCTCCATAGTGGTGACAAATTGGTGAGCGCGATGGCAGCGTTGTGGAAATCCAGGGATTCTTCTCCCCCGCATGACCTCCATCTACAGGGAGTGGGAGGGAGGGAGGAGAGAAGGATGTGGTGTGAGTCAGAAACAGTGCTCTTATGTACTGGCCTCTGAGTGGGGCTGAGTCTGGGAACCACGGGAGCAAGCATGCTCATCAGTAGAGCTGTTACTTTTCCCACCCGTCTCCTTCCTGCCCACAGTGCAGCTGCACTTCTCCCGCCCTGCTGAAGTTAGGCATGCCTACATGGCTTATTTTAGCAGGTGAAATGTGAGTGGAGGGGTCCTGTTCTTCTTCGGGGCAGACGTGTTCAGAGCTGGTATACAGTTTACCCTGTGCTCTTCCCACTGCTGTGGTGATCCTGGACTTGTATGTGGGAATGAAGCTTCCCTATCCCTGAGTCCCTGAGTTTGTGCAATGAATAGGGCCCCTGGCCAGCCTGTGCTAGACAGGCATTAGGAGCCAGAAACGTACTTGGGTTGTGTGAAGCCACTAGCATCTGACGGTCGTAAGCCATAGCATAGCCTGATTCCTACAAAGTGTCAGCCGTGATAGGATGCTTGACCTGCAGGTTATAAATGTAATTGTTATGTTTTCTTTGGGTGCTTTGCATTAGTATCAAGGGCTGTGTGTGTGTGTCTCTTTGTGTGTGTGTGTGTCTGTACTTCTCTGCTAAGAAGGAAAGCTATGAGGAGATCTTTCCAATGTTTGGCCAATTTTCTTAAACTCTTTGTTAGAATAAGACATACATACAAAGTGGACATAAATCATAGGGATACAGGGGTTTTTAAAAACTGAGCACACACTGTAGCCAGCACCAGCGGGCTCCCCATGCACCCTCCCGGCCAGTAAGTCTGTCCTCCAAGAAGTAACCAGTATCCTTATTTCTACCACCACAGATTGATTTGCCCGTTTCTGAACTTTCTATAAGAGCAATCATGAAGTATGCATGATTTCATGTCTACCTTCTTCTGTTCCACAGTGATTGTGAGATACATCCAGATTACTGTGTGTAGGAGTAATTAACTCATGGTAATTGCTGAATAGTATTTCAGTGTATGAGTTACCGCATTGTCTTATTCATTCTGCATTTGAGTTGTTTCTAAATTTTTGTCTAGTATGAATGCTGCTGCTATAAACATGTTCTGTTAAGCATTTATGTGACGAGTACATGTCTAGGAGTGGAATTGCTGGGTCATAGGATTTGCGTATGTTCAGCATAGATGCTGCTGAATGGTTTTCTGAAGTGGTTGAACCAATTTACATCCCCACCAGCACCTGAACTCTGCCATTCCCCCAACTATCTTTTTGTAACTTCAGCATTCTTCAGCAGACCTTGTCTCTGCTGTTTCCCTTCCACAAGTCATTCCTAATAATGATGATGATAATATTGACAACCATTAACTGTCTCGTCTTTAACTGAAAGGAGCTGGGTGTTATAATTTGCACTTAAAAGGTGTGAATCCGGAGGGGGAGGAAGATAGCGCTCTAGAAGCAACTCACCACTGCAGCTCTCAGTCAAGACGCAGAGGGTAAGCAAACACCGCATTTTCAGACGGATCCTTATAGCCCACAGAGCGGGGGGAAAAGCGCAGGTGTAAAAGGCACGCAGGACTCGAGCGCAGCGCTCTCCGCTGGCGCGGCCAGGCAGCCAGCGCCGCGGCAGCGGCAAGGCGCACAAAACACACGTGTCTGGGCGCCCTGTTAAACCCACAATTTGAGACTTGGGAGGGCAGATTGCTAAGTTCATCTGACTGAATGGGTTTTGGACGATGAACTAGACCAGGAGATTTCTGGGAGGTGAATTGTGAACCAGCACAGCGGGTGGCTGCACTGGAAATCACACAGATCCCGGTGCCCTTTCGGCCAGCGTCTGAGGCACCTGGGAGAGAGTCAACCCTAAAACTTAAAAAGAAAAAAAAGCAAAAGGCTCCAAGGCAGGGAGCCAATTGATCAGGCTCGACGGGTCCCACCCCCACAGGGACAAGCAATAAGTCGATTTGCAGTGCTGGGGGTTGAGAGTTCCACTGCGGGAAAAGCAGAACACATGACTGTGCAGCTCGGTGGGGGAGGGGCGTCTGCCATTGCCGAGAGTTT
>JAPYYA010003989.1:0-12262 GCA_028533165.1 Leontopithecus rosalia | reverse complement strand
TGAAGATCTTCCAGAGGGACAGGACGTGGAGGTGGATGACAGTGCTATTGATAATCCTGACTCTTCGTAGCCCTAGGCCAATGTGTGTGCTAGTGTGTTAGTTTTAACAGGAAGTTTAAAAGGTAAAAAATGAAACAAAAAATAGAAAGAAGCCTATAGAATGATATAAAAAAGAAAATATTTTTGTAGAGCTATACAATGTGTTTGTGTTTTAAGCTGTGTTATTACAAAATAAAAAAAAAGTTTAAGTTTATAAGGTAAAAAAGTTACTGTAAGCTAAGGTTAATTCATTATTGAAGAAAGAAAATTTAGTGTAACCTAAATGTGCATGTTTACAAAATCTACAGGAGGATGCAGTGATGGCAAAGACCTCCAGATTTCATCACCACTCACTACTCACCCAGAGCACCTCCTGTCTGGCAAACTCCACTCATGGTAAGTGGCCTCTAACAAGCTTACCATTCTTAACATCTTTTCTGTTGTACCTTTACTGTACCTTTTCTATGCTGTGCTGGGTGTGGTATAGAAATACCACTGTGTTCCACCTGCCTGCATATTCAGCACAGTAACTGCTGTGCATGCTGGGAACCTGGGAGGAACAGGCTGTGCCACACAGCTTAGGTTCGTAGCAAGCGGAATGACCGAGGTTTGTGTATGTGCCCTCTGAGATGCTCACACAGTGACAAAAAGTTGCCTAACGACGCATTTCTTAGGCTGTATCCTCGTGGTTAAATGATGCATGGCTGTTCCCCAATGCTTTAGCACCAAATAGTCTCAAAACTATACAGAAGACATTTGTCACCCCCAAATATGTGGAGATTTCTCCCCATCAGGAATCAAGAACCCAGCTCTGCAGCAGACCCCAAGCAGCTGTCCCGACACCATCTCTGGTGGTATAGGAGCCCACAGATTGGGCTCCCAGTCTGGTAAGACTGCCCCATCTTTCCACTAGCCACAAGTCCAGCCCTCTGGAACGTCTGACCAATTGAATCCAAGTAGGGGATCCCATGATCCCTGCTTCGGGTTTGAGAAATTTGCCAAAGTGGCTCACAGAACTTAAGGGGACACCTATGTTTACTGGTTTGTTTAAGGATATTGCAAAAGATGCAGAGGAAGAGACAGGTAGGGCAAGGCTTGGGGAAGATCCCCAGAACTTCCCTGCCATCTGCAGGTGTCGCCCTTTGGGAACTTCCATGTACTCAGCAACCCAGAAGCTCCCTAAACCCAGTCCTTTTGGATTTGTGTGGAGGCTCCATCACATAGGCAGGACAGGAAACCACATAGAAATGTGCCTGCACAGAAGGCCCATGAGCTAGACCCAGCAGGCTGGTCTGCTTAAACTTTACTTGGCCTCTCTGCCACTGCACCTTCCTCCAGACTATGGGGCAGGACCATCTCTGCAATGAGGCTCTTCTGATCCACAATGGATTAGGGTCTTGCCTTGGGTAAATAGAAGGAGGAAGGAGAAGTTCAGAGATCCTGTTTCTCAAGGCCTGCTTCTGAGGCCTGAAGTACCCAAACATTATAACAAAAGCCTATAACAAGGACTGTGGGAGTTATGAGCCAGGCACGCTAAACAAAAACAGTGTATGTACAACCAAAATGTTGCAAGTGCAAAGGCCACTATTGGAATCAAGAAGTAGAGGAAGAAAAGTAGAAGAAATACTGAAAGTAGCCATAGTTTAGAACTATCCGAAATCAGTGACAGACACAGAGCCACTGATCCAGTCAGCTCAGAAGAGACCAGTCAGCATTAATACAGATCACATAAAACTGCAGAACAGCAACAAACAGTAAATCTTGGAAAATAAATTACCTGCAGAGGAATAAAGACAAGAATTACAACCAACTTCTTATCAGGAATTATGCAATAGAGGAGAAAATAAAGTGAAATATTTAGCATGTTGAAAGAAACATGCCGTCAACCTAGAATTCTGTATCCATCAGAACTCTCCATACAGAGTGAAGGAGAGAAAGCAACTTGTCCAACAGGGACCTGGGTGATTAATCACAAGCAAAACACCTTCAAGCCAAGGGAATAATTGCATACATCAGAAACTTGTATCAACAGAAACAAAGGGGGAGTGTTGGGGAAGTAATAAATGAAAGTAAATTATGTTATTTTTCTTATTCTTTTGTTTGTTTGTTTGTTTGTTTTTTGGATGGAGTCTTTCTTGTTCTGTTGCCAAGCTGGCGTGCAGTGGTGTGATCTCAGCTCACTGAAACCTTCACATCCTGAGTTCAAGTGCTTCTCCTGCCTCAGCCTCCTGCGTAGCTGGGATTACAGGTGCGTGCCACCTTGCCCGGCTAATTTTATTATTTTTAGTAGAGATAGGATTTTTCCATGTTGGCCAGGATGGTATCAATCTCTTGACCTTGTGCTCCCTTCACCTTGGCCTCTCAAAGAGTTGGGGTTACAGGCGTGAGCCATCACACCCAGCTATTTTTCTTATTAACTGATCTACAAGCTGTTTGTTTAAGGCAGTGCTGGTGACAATGTCTTGGGCGATTGAGGTTGCAGGCGTGAGCCATCACACCCAGCTGTTTTTCTTACTAACTGACCTACAAGCTGTTTTTTTAAAGCAGTGCTGGTGAGAATGTCTTAGGAGCTTGCTGCTTATGGATAAGCACATCAAATGCAGCCAGGCCACGAGGTGGTGGGGAGGGAGGGAGGGGCATGTGGATGTGAAGCACCTGTGCAGTATGAGCAGCAGCAGGAGAGTCAGGCACAGCCAGAGCCCGACTCATCACAGCGTAAATAGCATTACATGAATACATGTAATAACAGGAAGAACACACATCTACAATGTATAAAATGAGCATCTATCTTCAGGAACCTATGTACACAAGAGCAATTAGGCCAAGCACATAAAATAATAAACATTAGGACAGACATTACTGAAATTAAAAACAAGAATACAACAGAGATAGTCAATGAAAACAAAAGGCTAAAGTTGGCTTTTAAACAAGGTGAACAGGCTAACCTAGAAACCTGAAGGATATATAGAAATAGAACTCACACTTAGCTTCACATGAACATGAACATGTAGGTCTAGAAATGTATGTATACATATGTGTGTGTGTGTGTGTGTGTGTGTGTGTGTGTGTGTGTGTGTGTGTGTGAATATTCAGGGTTTGGTAGACATTTTCTTGCTCTGTCAGCTGAGAGGGACTAAAAGAAATGACATCCTAGTAGCAAAAACACCCCTAGTACTGGGCTCTTGGTTCTCCAGCAAATGACCCAAGGCTCTTTAGGGAAATGGCAGGTTATAAAACTGGGCAGGAACACAAGATGAGCTGAAGGATGTTCTATAAAAGAAAAACAAGGGACAGCTTGTGCCAGAGAGGCTGGAGTCAGCGGGAAGCACTCTCAATGGACGAGAGTGTGACAATGTGAGCAACAGAATAAACCGGTGCTAAATTGTAAGCCATGGCAGAAAAGGAATATCCATGGTCCACATATATAAATAATGGATTGAATAAAGGAACGAGGGGAATAGACACATCTCCCCAATGGACTTTCAAATAATTTGTGTGGATATTCAGAGCTCAGTGAAATGAACATAATTCCCCACTCCTTAAGCATGGGCTGCACACAATGAATTCCTTCCAAAGAGTGCAGATTGGAAAGAGAATTTCAGAGGGCAGTTTCACCATGTTGCCCACGCTGGTCTCAAACTCCTGGGCTCAGGCCACTCTCCCACCTCAGCCTCCCAAAGTGCCCCTTTACCTGCTGAGGTCACTCTTGTAACAGAAAGTCTTTGTTATCCACTTCTTCTGCCTGGAATGCTTTCCGTTGGGTTTGCAGATGATTTACTCATTCACGTTACTCAAGTATCTGCTCAAATTTTGCCTTTTTAAGAAATGCATCCTTGATCACCTTACTTAAATGGCTTTCAACCTCAGTACTCCATTCTTTACTTGATTTGTCTTCAGATACCTTATTACACAGGAATTTTTGTGTGTTTACTTATTTATTCCCTGTAACCCTAGAATGTAAGCTCAGGCAGGTAAAGGACCATGTGGTTGTGGTTCCCACCTGGACCCGCCACCCTGAGCAGTGCCATTTGAAGGTCAACACAGGCTTGTTAGCTGAATGTCTATCAGAAATTGAATGGCAGAAGAAGGAATGGTTAGCTGTTGTCTAAACTGGAAATGCATTATAGAGAAGGTGCTGTTGAGCTTGACCTTGAAGATCATATCGGAGTTTATTGGACACAATGATAAGTGTCACGGAGTGCAGCCAACAGCATGCACGGGGCATAGCAGGGAAAATGACACCATAATCCGGGACAGGCTCAGACCATGGCGAGGCAGCACAGGTAAGCAATGGTGGGGACAGCGGCTCGCCTGACTGGCTAGAACGTGAGAGAATATGACGCCACATTCAGGATTCCCAGTTTATAATTCTGAGAGTACAGAATAGTGAGCAGTGCAGAGAAGCAGCACTGGAGACATGAGTTTGGGGCTAGAATATGAGAGAATATTGATGCCACATTCACGATTTCCACTTTATAATTCAGGGATTGCAGAATAGTGAGGCAGTGCAGAGAAGCAGCACTGGAGACATGAGTTTGGGGCCAGAATATGAGAGAATATTTATGCCACATTCAGGATCTACCCTTTATAATTCAGGGATTGCAGAGTAACAGAAGGGTTTTCATCAAGGGGTTAATATTTGTGCTTTTTCTTGTTGTTGTTTACAAATAAATCTCTGGGATTACATGTGAGAACTACATCCCTAAGCTGAGCTTAAAAAAAAATGAACAACTGCTGAAATCACTAAGAACAATAGCCGTTATATGCAAATAGAAGAAAACCCCATCATTGCAAGGGCAATTTCTTGTGTCTGAATGTTTGCTTCATATCAAAATCATTTTGTTAGCCATAAATGTAAATATATTTTATGAAAATGTGGCTTTTAATAGCTGTAAAAGATGCCAAATAGCCATTCTGGGAAAGTGAAGAAAATAAACCAGAAGAGGCAGCAGGTCTCTGCCTCCGCCAGCCAGACTCCTGCTGCAACAACTAGGGATAAAAGGGGTGCAGGAGTCACTTTCAGACGGGCGGTGAGGAACCCTTCCTGGCTGAATGTGCTGATTCTGATCAGGGGCCAAGCCTCGGGCAGAGCTTTGGGGCAGGGACTCCTCAAGGCACAGAGGAGCAGGTAGAGCACCTTCCATGACTACAGTGGCCACATGGTGGACTGAACTAAGGGATGCCCAAGCTCATGGCAAGTCCCCCACTCCAGGGCATGTCTTGAGATCTGGAGCCTTGGGGGGTTCTGGGGGCTACTCAGAAATGTCCCAAAGACAGGTTGGGAAATCTCACGGTTGGACAGTGCACAGGAGACCAAGACCCACTAGAGGGAAGGTGCCTTCCTCAGGCCCATAGCCAATCCCCCCAGGCATTTTCATATTTAGAGGTTTCATAGACCAGAAGACTGAGTAGCTGAGCTCAAACTCAAAGAGGGCAGAAGTGAATTTCTCAGTCTTTAAATGTGAGGATACTGAAGGTACAATCTGTCCCCAGTCCTGGTCAGTTTCCCACTGGACTGCAGGAAAGAGTCCTTCACTCCAGCTGCCTAACAGAAGAGAGAAGAGAGGAGAGTGTCCCTGGGAAGGAGTTAGACTTTATTCTACTTTATTCTACTCCACATGCAACATTCGATGTACAATAAAAACAACAACTGTGTGAAGACCAGGAAGGTATGAATGATAAGGAACAAACAAACAAAATCCAAACAACAGAAGTTGTGGAAAAGAACTTCTTTTACTAACCCCACCAGTAAAACTGACAAAATGATGGGCAAAATGATGAGAAGGTAGAGAATTTTAACAGAAAGCCAGGAAAATGGACTTGGAAGAGAATTATTGAATACTGTAGCCGTTAAAAAAGATAGGTGACATCAGAAAATAAGAATTCTTTGAATGAATTCCTCAGAAGACAAAATAGCAGGAAATGGGGTTAGCCTTCTTGAAGAAAGGTCAACTGAAAATTTACAAGCTAAAGCACAGAATCTTTTTTTTAAGCAAACAAAAGGATAAAAAGAACAGGAAAGAGAGAAAGCCACGTGCAGAAGATGTGACCCAGCCTGGCACACAGGTAGAGGGAGTCCCAGAAGGAGACTGTAATCTTAGAAGAGCCCATTTTTAAGCATTTCAAAAACTGGTTAAAGGCATTAACCCAAAGCAGGATTAATCAAACAAAACCACGTTTGATTTTGAACGCAGAACATCACAAACAGATTGCTGAAAATCAAAGACCAAAAGGAAATTTTAAAAGGAAACAAAGAAGAAGACCCCATTATTTTCAAGGACCAATAATACTGATGGCTGATTTCCCAAAGAAAATTGATGCTGGAGTGCAAAGCAGTGGGATGACACAGGAATGTATGGTCTCAAGAATCTGGGTGTTGGTTTTTTTTTCTTAACTATTATTTTTTCTTGAATAAGGGTTACATTTCGTTGGCCCCTTTTTGTCTAGTGAGTTTTGATTTCATCATGGGCATTAAATGTTATCCATTGTGGAGACTCTGGGTCCTGCTGTATTTCTCTGAAGAGTGTTGCTCTGCTTAAGTGCCCAGATTGATCTCTGACCACACTTCAAGCTTGTGCAGGCTTGGTTTTACCATCTGTTATGGCTGACGTGCAGAAAGCCCTGGGTCCCCCTGGCCCCTGCAATTCGTCATGTCTCAACCTCCAAACTCAGCGTATTTTGCAGTCCTTGTCAGAATGTTCTTTTGTTCTAGTAAGGCATCAGACTATTCAAGGTAGAATAAAACAGGCCTTTCTTTAGGACATAATCCTTGCTTTTAAGTCTTGGACTCTCCCAGTGGATTCTTGGTGGTGCCAGGTATGGATGAGGTCCCCCCATGGACTAGACCAGGGTGTCAGCACCTTCACAACTGCTCAGCCTGCACAATCTGCCCCTTTCCCCACAAAAGGATCCATTCTGTCCAGCCTCAGAGAGTCACTTGTGCATATGCAACAAAACCCCTCTGTTAAGGATGTGTGGGGATCCCACGTAGACCTCTGGGGCCTCTCCATGCTGATCCCAGCCATCTATTCCAGACTTTTCACCCACCTGAAACCGCTCTCCTCCTCCGCTCATGGAATCCACCATGCCGTGCTTCCCTTAAGCCTGCAGGCTGTGGTTAGGAAATCCTCTCATCAGAGCCATGGTATCCAGGGGCTCACTCTGGGATTTCTCTGTTCCCTCTGCTGCCTGTTGTCTAACACTGGGAGAAGAACATGCATCTGACTTTATTGTTGTTTACAGGAAGGGTCAATCCAGGACCAGAAATTCCATAAAGACTGCAAAGAACAGCGGGCTGAAACCCACCCACCAAACAATTAACAAGGCAGTCTGGGGAAACTATCCTTTGAATATAAAACTGAGGGAAAGATACTTATAGATAAACAAAAGCCAAGATAACTCGTTTCTGACATCATTGCATGGTAATAAACACAAAAGGGGCTGGGTGTGGTGGCTCATGCCTGTAATCACAGCAGTTTGGGAGGCTTAGGCAGGTGGATCACTTGAGGTCAAGAGTTTGAGACCAGCCTGGCCAACATGGTGAAACCCTGTCTCTACTAAAAATACAAAAAAAAATATTAGCCAGGTGTGGTGTTGGGCATTTATAGTCCCAGCTACTCAGGAGGCTGAAGCAGGGGAATCACTGGAACCTGGGAGGCAGAGGTTTCAGTGAGCTGAGATCGTTGCATTGCACTCCAGCCTGGGCAATAGAGTGAGACTCATTCTCAAAAATACAAAAAAAAGCAGAAGAAAGTAAAATAATCCCAGGCAGAAAAATAAGAACTGCAAGATGGAATAAAGAGTGCTGAAAGGAGGCAAAACTTCCTGAATTGTATGCGCATGAATTACTCCATGTGACACAGGGGTGTACACAGGCTTTCTTCTTCAAAGCCTCTTCTTAGTTTGCATGCATAATTCTATTAGGGGCATATTATTCACAACATTAAGATGACAAAAACTCTCAAGTTCATGTACTTGCATTTGCCATGGTAAAGGTAATAGATGGCAGCCCCATCATGCTCACTATGACCATCTGATACTGTGTCATTTACATAAGACCTGAAGCTGTTATGAAGTTGCTGATGGCATCACTCTGCCAAAGAGGCGACTGAAGGAGAGATTAACTTTACAAAAATAAATACATCTGAGTTGGGAAGTGCGCCACCCTCACTGGCGCACGCGTGGCTGGCAGTAAGTAATTAGGGCTCTTTGTTTCCGTGGAACTTCTTAATAACCACAGCTTTCAGAATTGTAGACACCTTTCTCCTGTACGAACAGAGAGGAGGAAGCATTGTAGCTGCAGTTTACGTAATAAATTAATTTGAAGGTGCTCCTTTGAAAAATAAAGGTCTTAGTCTTACATCAAAAAGTAAGGACTGGGAGCTGGGAAACAGGTGATGCCCATCTAATGGCACAAATTTGAGGGGAATATGAGTGGGTTCTGGAGGCCTCCAGGACAGCCTGATGGCCGCAGCTAACCCACCACTGGCACAGAGCACATTTTAAGCATCCTCATTAAAAAAAAAAAAATGTGCCTGTGAGGTGAAGGATGAGCTAATTGGTAACTGTGGTATTTGTATATATACAAATTTTTTGTATTTAAGGTATACAGTGATGTGATATAAATTTCACAATTGTACATTTATATCACAACATCACTTATACCCTAAAAATATACAATTTTTATTCACCCACTTGTACCTCAACAAAGCTAAAATTGAGGAAGATGGGGACTCGGAGCTAAATGTATTGCAGTGTTAGTTAACAATAGAGATAATATTGCCAAACTCACAACAATCTAAATCTGCTTCAGATTTGACCTTTCTTTTCAAATATGACTTAATAAAAAGTTGACTTTTACAAATTCAGTTTTTGAAAATAATAAAATAATATACCACAAGTTAGCCAGGTAGTATTTTCACTGATTCAGAGAATACTTTTCATTCCTATCTTTATGTTGAGTAATGAGTTGGTCACAGACAGAAGAGATAGTTTGTTTTTGATATATTGTGATGCTTTTAAAGAATTAAACCTCTTGAGCTGAGTTGTCACATTTCCAGATAACTGGACATAAGCTTAATCAGGGCTATCAATACCTGTATATTCTGCACACATCCTAACGTCACCAGGCCCTTTGAAATTAAACCTTAAGAAGTGTTCATTAGAGACCTGCAAGCCACCAGAGGAGGTACAATGCAGGTGTTTGGTTCATACAGAAATTACTCGAAAATGATGGTTTGGAATTCACCCAAAACCAACTCATCAACATTCCGCACCAAGACCACATGTGGCTGGAGAACTGGAGGGAGGACAGTCCCCTCTCACCCAAGTGATTGATGGGGAGGAAATAAATTGATCAACTGTGCCACCTCTTCTCAAAGTAATGCTCTTTGCAAGTATGGGAACCAGATCTAATTGAAACAGAGCCACAGAAGGGAGTGAAGCGGGAACACAGAGCAGGGACCCTGAGCCCAAGGCTGAGCTTGTTTTTATTTCCCACATCTCAATGTACAAACACACAGTCCCAGTGCCCACCACACTGGTGAAGCTCAGGCATAAGGAGCATTCACCTCTGGAGCTGTGAATTTTCTCAACAAACTGCAATTATGGAACCATACTGCATAATCGGAGGCAGATTCATAGCTGAAGAATTCTTGAAGGAATGCCTACAATTACACCTGTGACTCATTAGCTAAATTGATATTTGCCATGTTGGAAGGAGAACAAATAGACTTGACAGATTCTTCTGTGAGATTCCAGGAATTGAAGAGAAAACACTCATCAGACTTCGAAGAAAAAAATTCAAAATCCTCCCACGTAGTATAAAACACAAGAACAAAGACAAGGTGATTTCAACCCCGGAGCCTCCAAATCACAAACAATTGTGTTTTGTTAAGAACTCACAAGCATGCACTTACAGGCAGGGGAGAGCTGTGGTTGTGAGAAGAGAAACGATCCACATGCATTCCCTCCTGTGTGCGTTTGCTCATGGAACACTTCTCCGGTGTGTGTGCAGCTCTATGTATTCCTTGGTTGCAGGTGGCAAGGAAACTTTTCTGTCTGTGAACTTGAAAGTTTAGGCTGGACGCAGTAAAGCTTAGGCTCACGCCTATAATCCAAACACTTTGGGAGACCGAAGTGAGTGGACCACTTGAGGTCAGCAGTTTCAGACCAGCCTGAACAACATGGTGAAACCCTGTCTTTACTAAAAATATAAAAATTAGCCCGGTGGGGTGGCATGTACCTGTAATCCCAGGTACTCAGCAAGCTGAGCCGAGATCGCACTACTGCACTCCACCCTGGGTGACAGAGTGAGACTCTGTCCCAAAAAAAAAAAAGAAACAGAAAGAAAGAGAGAGAAAGAAAGGAAGGAAGAAAGGAAGGAAGGAAGGAAGGAAAGAAGGAAGAGAGAGAAGAAGAAAGAAAGAAAGAAAGAAAGAAAGAAAGAAAGAAAGAAAGAAAGAAAGAAAGAAAGAAAGAAAGAAAGAAAGAAAGAAGAAAAAGAAAGAAAGAAAGAAAGAAAGAAAGAAAGAAAGAAAGAAAGAAAGAAAGAAAGAAAGAAAGAAAGAAGAAAGAAAGAAAGAAAAGAAAGAAAGAATTTAGTAGCAGAGTGGCTTGGGCATGGCCAGTGCTGGAGGAGTTAGCACAGTTCACCAGGGATTAAAAGCCTCCACTAGCGAGTCTGTCTCTATCTGCTGCAGCTCCTTCTTGCTGCTAACTTTAGCCAACCCTCTTTCTAGTAAAGTTCACGCAAAGGGGATGAAAACTTGGCAGTCCTGTTTTCTGACACACTGGGATATTTCAAAACCTTACAGAATTCTCCATCTCAGAAACTAATATCTGGGCCATTTTAATTTTTGTTCAAATATGTTACTGTATCACTGCTTAGACATGTTAGTCATTCTCATTACCACATATTAGACATTCTCATTTTCTTTATGTACTGAGAACAAATGTTAAGAAGTCACTTAAGTTGGAATGATAGATTAATGGTCATTAAAATAAATTTGTTATTTAGAAAAAATAAAAGCTGCTCTATATAGAACAAGTAACTATGAACTAAATGATGCTTCCTGCTTGCACAACAGATTGAATCTAGGCCTGCTAACATAAGAATATAAAATATGTAATATAGTACTGGAAGTTCAAGCCAGAGCAATAAGGCAAGAAAAAGAAATAAAGGGTATTCAAATAGGAAAGGCAGAAGCCAAATTGTCTCTATTTGCAGATGACATGATAGTATACCTAGAAGACACCATCGCCTCAGCCCCAAAACTCCTGAAACTGATAAGCAATTTCAGCAAAGTATCAAGATATAAAATCAATGTGCAAAAATCACAATCATTCATATACACCCATAACAGACTGAAAGAGAGCCAAATCAAGAATGAACTGCCATTCACAATTGCTACAAAGAGAATAAAATATCTAGGAATACAACTTACAAGGAATTTAAGGGACCTCTTCAAGGAAAACTACAAACCACTGCTCAATGAACTAAGAGAGGACACAAACAGATGGAGAAAGATTCCATGCTCATGGTTAGGAAGAATCAATATCGTGAAAATGGCTGTACTGCCCAAAGTAATTTACAGAATCAACGCTATCCCCATCAAGCTACCATTGACTTTCTTCACAGAACTGGAAAGAACCACCATGAACTTCATATGAAACCAAAAGAGAGCCCGCAGAGCCAAGTTAATTCTAAGCAAAAAGAACACAGTGGGAGGCATCTACCGGACTTCAAACAATACTACAAGGCTACAGTAATCAATACAGCATGGTACTGGTACCAAAACAGAGAAATCGACCAATGGAACAGAACAGAGGCATCGGAGGCAACACAACATATCTATAACTATATAATCTTTGATAAACCTGACAAAAACAAGCAATGGGGAAAGGATTCCCTGTTTAATAAATGGTGTTGGGAAAACTGGCTAGTCATGTACAGAAAACAGAAACTGGACCCCTTCCTGACACCTTACACTAAAATTAACTCCAGATGGATTAAAGACTTAAACATAAGACCAGGCACCATAAAACCCTAGAAGAAAATCTAGGCAAAACCATTCAGGACATAGGAGTAGGCAAGGATTTCATGACCAAAACACCAAAAGCATTGGCAACAAAAGCCAAAATAGACAAATGGGACCTAATCAAACTCCATAGCTTCTGCACGGCAAAAGAAACAGTCACTAGAGTGAATCGGTAACCAACAGAA
>JAPYYA010003988.1:0-12263 GCA_028533165.1 Leontopithecus rosalia | reverse complement strand
CTTGTTCCATTGTTGATGTGGAACTGTGATCATCTTTAGAGGGAGAGGGGTTCTGATTTTGAGTATTCTCAGCCTTTTTACTCTGGTTTCTTCCCATCATTGTAAATTTATCCTCCTTTCGTCTTTTAAATTACCAACTTTCAGATTAGGTCTCTTGAGTGGACATCCAAGTTGTTAGTTCCCTGGGCCAGAACAGCAGCGTTAAGACTGATGGTGTTTTTCTGCCCAGGCTTCTCCTGTCTGGCTTCCTTCTTGTGTCCGTAATAGGCGACTCTGCCTTCCAGGAGCTCCAAACCTCGGTCAGAAGGGGAACCAGTACCGTTTACTCTGTGCGAGGTGCCAGCACAACTGCTGCGCTGGCCTCAGGAGTCATGCTGGGGACCCTTGTGGCTCCTCCAAACCTCGGTCAGAAGGGGAGCCAGCCCCGTTTACTCTGCTCTGAGAGCTGCTGCGCCGAGGTGCCGGGGAAACCGCTGCACCAGCCACAAGAATCGCTCTGGTGACCCATGTGGCTCCTCCACTGGGAATCTTCTGCTCCTGAGTGACCAGAATTTGTCTGAAAGTGTGCTGTCCTCTAGTTCTGTGCGCTTTCACTGAGAGCTGCAATCCCAAGATGTTAGCAATCGGGCATCTTGGATCGTTCCAGATTAGACTTTTTAAACATTTTGAGATACACTGTTAAATTCTCTGCCTTCTTTAAAATAATCTGATTAATTCTTTTCTTGAGGGCCCAGAATGATTCTTACCAGTATTTATTTTTTCACTCTGCCTGTAATACAGTGATTCTCTTGGGGCCTGAGAAGTAGATTCACATCTCACTATGGTTTGGACACGATTTGTTTGACCCCCAACCAAAAGCCATGTTGAAATTTGATCTCCAAAGTGGTGGTGTTGTGAGACAGGGCCTAGTGGGAAGTGCCGGGTCATGAAGGATCCATCCTCATGGCCGGTGGGTTGGTGTCATTCTTTTGGTAGTGAGTTGCATTCTCACTCTGATAAGACTGGATCTTTCTGAGAGTGGGTTTTTATAAAGCCAGTTTTCAGGTTTTCTTTCTCTCTTCACACAGTCACACTTCCCTTTGACCCAAGAAAAGCCTGTGCCAGAAGTCCGCGCCATGCCTTTGAACTTACCAGCCTGTACAACCATTAGTTAAATAAACTTCTTTTCTTTATAAACTACCCAGTCTCAGGCATTCTGTTCTGGCAACACAAAATGAACTAAGACACTCCTGCATTAAATGTCATGTATTTTTGTAATTTTTAAACTTTTTTCTTTATTGTTTATCCCTTCACACTGCCATCACTGTATTACCTATAGCATTTTTTCTCATTTCTTTGGAAAAACTGAGAATTTTCCAATAGAAATCTGAGAATTAAATGTACCAACATTGAGATTAAATTAAAAGTTTAAATGAAATTTTTAATTGTCTACAATGAATAGATCTGTTAGCTGCTATTTTAATCTCTCAAAGGCCATTTCATGCTCTTCTAGATTCTAGAGAGGTAAGGTTCCCAGATCATTAACTTTTGGACAGATGAAGTATCAACATGATTATTAATATACTAATAGGCTCCCTGTTCATATTCTCATGTGGAAAATACCTTGTTTTAAAGAACAAGAGGAAAATGGATTCGGAAATTAGCATAATGCCACTATTCGGTAATAATATTTTTGTAGTATCTTTCTCATTACAAAATTATAAGCAAGCTATTCCTCTAGTGTATTCCATCCCTACATCCAGTCAGTTGGTACATGCACTATTATAGTGGACACATAAGGTACTCAAATATTTTCCCCTTCCTTCTGGGACCACTAGTTTAACTTAATTTTGAATAATTATCCTCTCCCCATCACTAACTGTAAGTCAATATTAGTGAATTGTTCAGGATAAACATTTAACCTAACCAGAGTCACTACGACAAAATACTGCTAGGATTTCTGGAGAAAAGAAGCCTGGTGCAAGCTTGCATTTTCCCTTACTTCCATCCCCCTTTCCCTTCTTCCATTCCTCTACTACCTCTTTCCCTCCCTTCCTTTCTCCACGAAGGTACAATAGAGAAGACCATGGTTTTTCTCCAGGATATGGGGGTATGAAGATGTAAAACCTAGAGCCAAAGGAATAGAGAGGATGGTATGAATGGAACCTGAGAATAAAGAGAACAAAAGGGAGCACAGCCACAAAATGGGGCCTGAAGATTATTTGACCCCTGAATCAAAATATGCCTGGACTTTGCAGTCATGTATGCCTGTTTAGGTTGGATTTTTTGTCATTTCAGGACAGTTTTTTTGTCCTAAACCCTACAGCTAGAACCTTATACTGGTGTCTAGTCTTCAGGCTTCAAGCACCATTTTTACTGAGTAAGTTCCAGCAACTACTTGTCAACAAAGTTCATCAGCTTTAAGACTAAAATTTTTTTCTTTAAAACTTTTACCTTCCAATACATATTTCAAAATCACATTCATTTGTAATATGTATCTGAATACCGACAAAGAAATTCAGCTCAGCACAAATTTAATTTCCAAGTCTTACAAACTCTGAAAAAAAGAGAAACTCTGAAGAAATGTTCAATACTTTGAAAAGATGACTAAAGCAAAAAGTTACAGAGGAATAAAAGTATAAAACATAGAATAACACCCAGATATTTCTTTTTCCTAGCATTCTGCTCCCCAGTTTTCAGAGTTTGTTTGTTTGTTTGTTTGTTTTTAAGATGGAGTCTTGCTTTGTCTCCCAGGCTGGAGTGCCGTGGTGCAATCTCAGCTCACTGCAAACTCAGCCTCTCAGGTTCAAGCAATTCTCCTGCCTCAGCTTCCCAAGTAGCTGGGACTATCGTGCCACCATGCCCAGCTAGTTCTTGTATTTTTAGTAGAGATGGAGTTTCACCATGTTGGCCAGGATGGTCTCAATTGCCTGACCTCATGATTCCACCCGCAGCAACCTCCCAAAGTGCTGGGACTACAGGCATGAGCCACTGCGCCCGGCCCAGTTTTCAGATTTTTAAGTTTCTTTCTGGAATGAAAACTACTTGTGATCTGGCTAGTCGATATTCCTTTTGGTACTGTACTAGCCAATGACTTAATCATTAAAACAAACCAGTTACTAATTCAATCTAATTCCAATGAAAAACATATTAACCTCTGGAATATCACATTCATCTAATATTTAACTGTTTAAACATATAATTTCACTTCTAAAAACTGGAAAAAAAATTAACTTACCTCAATTGTTTCGCATAGTTCTGTTCAATTTCTATCCTCTCTTTGACAAATTTGGCATATCTTTCTAAGAAGTCAATTCCCCATTGTGTATGCTTGTCTAAGCTGTCGAACTGATCCTACAAAGGGAAGATAAAAATGCATTTTAAAAGTCTAAAATTTTATCCACATATATTTTGATCAGCTTCTGATATCGGTACAGTGAAGCAATGAGATATAAAAGGAAAAACCTAGGCTCTTCTACTAGTCCCACCTACTTCACCCTTTAAGACCTGGAAATAAGTCCCTAAGCATAAATCATGCTACTTTATGCCTGAATATCTTTAGGCACATGGCTCTCCTAGTTGCAACACCCTCCCGTGGTCAACTTTTTGTAGTCAATTCTTCCCTAAACCCCC
This sequence comes from Leontopithecus rosalia, assembly GCA_028533165.1. Taxonomy (NCBI): domain Eukaryota; kingdom Metazoa; phylum Chordata; class Mammalia; order Primates; family Cebidae; genus Leontopithecus; species Leontopithecus rosalia. The sequence goes on along the minus strand of JAPYYA010003988.1, from coordinate 8,651 downwards.
CACCATGGCCTTTAAGATTCAGTTCAGGTATTGTATCTACCAGAAAACTGTCCTAAACTCTCAAACTGAAATAAGTGGTCTTTCTCTAGGTCCCCAAGGATCCCTAAAATTACTATCTTATTCATTTGCCATACTATATTGAAGGCCAGAATCACGCATTATTCAATTCTGAACTCCCACAGCCTAAACACCACGCTTGGCACCATAGCAGGTACTCAATGAAGAAATACTTAGCTGGACAAAATCAAATATACCTGAGTTCAAATTCTGGGATCTGTCATTTCCAAGATGTTTCAAACTGGGCAAGCTAACAAGGCTGCCTGAATGTTTTCTCATCTTAAAATGGAAGTCCTATCACCCATCTAACAGGATTGTGGTGATATTATTAAAAATGTTCTGCAATGCAGGAAAAACATGATAATGACATATAACAGAGTACCACTGTCCTACAGGGTTCTTTCAGTCCTCAAAGTCCTGCCAGAATAACCACCATTTCCCTTGCTTTAAGAACAAGCTCCAAACTGACTAATAAACTTGGTGCTGTCTCCTTCTCAAATATCAAGTCTGCAATGCTGAAAAAATATTCAAGTATCATCTCTTTCCATATTTACAGCTTGTTTTAAAATCACTTGTGGTTTAGTCATGTTATTTACATATGAATTATCTCCCTTTGCCTTTTATCTTTCTCCACCTTAAATCATAAAAAAAAAAAACCTACTCCTAAAAGCAAGTTGCTACCCTTATTCTTTCAATAAACTTTCTGATTATCAACTGGTTTTCAAAATATATTTGAATATGGCGAGAAAATGTACTGCTCAGTAAACTCAATCTATATAATATGAACTATCATAAATCAGAGTTCTCATCAAACTGGAACACACTCAATGAAAAAAATTCCAAAAAAAGTCACTTCAAAGCTGAAACAATCTTCCTTTATTTTTCCAAATTGCTTCAAAGGCTTCTCTTCCCACAAGCTACTTCACCAAATTTTATATGACATTTCTTTATCCTCTAGATTGTCTCCAAATTTTGAATTCCAAACCCTTCAGTAAAACACATGAACAAATACTAGTATATGCAGTTATTTACTTATTAAATGATATACTATTGAAGTAGGTAGTTATCAAATTCACAACAGAAATTTTAAAAAGAAATGAAAATTAAATGAACATTAATTTTTTTTCATATCTGACAAACAAAAGCCTTTGAGCAATGACTTTTAAAATATTATGGCCGGGCTCACACCTGTAATTCCAGCACTTTGGGATGCCGAGGTGGGAGGATCACTTGAGGTCAGCCTGGTCAACATGGTGAAAACCTGTCTCCATTAAAAACACAAAAATTAGCCAGGCCTAGTGGTGTGCGCCTGTAGTCCCAGCTACTCAGGAGGCTGAGGCAGGAGAATCACTTGAACCCAGTAGGCAGACGTTGCAGTGCAACGAGATTGCTCCACTGCACTCCAGCCTAGCAACAGAGTGAGACACTGACTCAAAAAAAAATAATAGTAAGTTCAAACCCCACTGAAACTAATTGTGATGATTAATTTTATGTGTCATCTGGGCTGGGCCACTGTGCCCAGCTATTTACTTGGTCAAACATTATTCTAGATGTTTCTGTGAAAATGTTTTTTTAGGTGAAATTAACATTGAGGCCAGGAGTTTGCAACCAGCCTGAGCAACATAGCAAGACCCTGTCTCTACAAAACATGAAAAGGGCTAGGTGGCTCACATCTGTAATCCAAGCACTATGGGAATCTGAAGCAGAATCTCTCCAGCTTGAGTTCAAGACCAGCCTTAGCGACATAGTAAGACCCAGTCTCTACAAAAAAAATTTAAAAATTAGCCAGGCATCTTAGCATGTGCTTATAGTTTCAGCTGCTTGGGAGACTTGAGATGGAAGGATCGTTTGAGCCCAGAAGGTCATGACTGCAGTGAGCAGTGATCACTGCACTTCAGCCTGGGCAAGACAGAAAGACCCTGTCTCAAAAATAAATATTAATAAATTAAATAGATAAATAAAATTAGCCAGGTGAAAAGCAGAGGCAGGAAGATCCCCTGAGTCCAGGAATTCCAGTTACAGTGAGCTGTGACTGTGTCACTGCACTCTAGCCTGGGTGACAGAGTGAAATTCTGTCCTCAGGAAAGGAAGGAAAAAGAAGAGAAGGAAGTGGGGGTAAGGGGATAGGTTAAGAGGGAAGGAAAAAATTAATATTTAAATAGGTGAATTTTAAGTAAGGCAGATTATGCTCCAAAAATGGGTAGGTGGGTCTCATCTAATCAGTTGAAGGCTTTCATTGAATAGACTGACCTTCCCCCAACAAGAAAGAATTCTGCCAGAATACTGACTTTGGTATGAAACTACAACTGTTCCCTGGGCCTACCCTGCAGACCCCAAGCTTCCACAATCACATGAGCCAATTCCTTAAAAGAAATTCCTGTGTGTGTGTGTGTGTGTGTGTGTGTGTGTGTGTGTATACATATATATGCATATGTATATATACGTATGTATATACGTATATGTATATATGCATATATATGTATATATACATACCGTTGATTATTTGTCTCTGGAGAACTCTGACTAAAACACTGACTTTAAATGTAAAAAATTTCTTTTGCCAATAGTTTTAAGTGTACAGACACAACAATATTTCCAAGTGAAATAAATCATTTTCAGCAACAAAATTATATAATGAATACATTTTCAAATATTCATCATTAATATGCTTTCTGCATAGCTCAAATTTCTTTGGAAAAGCAGCTATTCAGTCACCATTAAAACTTTTATCTTAAATTTTCCCAAAAATACCTGGTAGGTAAGCATACTACTGTCAGCCACTAATTAAAGAAAAACAACAAATTTAAAACAGCCAGGAGATAAACAGCAAATCTGTATGAAACAAAGATTTGTCAATGGTCTCTCCCTGTTTCATTTGGAAACAGTGTAAATAGTCTTAAAGATATTATTTTTATAAAACTACCCATAATAAAAATATAACTTAATACTCTGTGGACTTACTGCTTTGGATTTCTTTGTGTACCTATAAATGCAACCTTATTCCAATTTTCTTTTTGAAATTCTAGCCAACACACTACTTTATCAGTGGTTAATACATTTACTGTTGAGAACAAATCTTTTTCAACACATCTTTCCTTTAGTGGGTAACAAAAAGGCAGTTTTAAATGTAACTGCTTTACTGAAACATTATTCATTATTGAAACATAATCTATACATTATAAGCTGGGAAATGCTGGAAACATCTGTATTTTAATCAAACCATACAACAAACTCCCCACGTCAAATCTTTCCTTAAAAATTTTCTATTTTTCTATATGGCCTTCTAACAGTATTTGCCAAGATAATTTACTTTGTTGTCATGTTTTACACATATAATATCACTATTTAAACCACAAAAGAGCTAGTGCTACTGACTGGTATGGTTTGGCTCTATGTCCGCACCCAAATCTCATCTCAAATTGTAATAACCCCACATGTCATGGGAAGGTCCTCACAGGAGGTAATTTAATCATGAGGGCAGGTTTTTCCCTTGCTGTTCTTGTGACAGTGAATAAGTCTCACAAGATCTGATGGTTTTATAAAGGGGAGTTCCCCTACACGTGCTCTCTTCCCTGCTGTCATGTAGGACGTGACTTTGCTCCTCATTCCCCTTCCACCAGTATTGTGAGGCCTCTCCAGCCATGTGGAACTATGAGTCAATTAAACCTCTTTCCTTTATAAATTACCCAGTCTTGTGTGTGTCTTTATTAGCAGCATGCAAACAGACTAATACAGCTACATAATAAGAAATACATGCATTTGCTCTCCACCCCTGGTTCCTGACAGAGCTTCTGAAACCCTTGGAATCCCCTGAGTCACAGGGGTAGGAGGAGCATATTTTGTTATTCATAACTCCTTTTCAATCATACCTAAATTTATACTAATGAGGTGACTTTGAAGGATAGGGGCTTGTTTTCTAGAGGAACCAACCGTGAGACTGAGGGTTGAAACTTTCAGCTCTCCCTACCCCCAGCCTCCTGGGAAGGGAGAAGGGATGGAAATTGAATTTAATTAACAATAACTAATGATTTAATCAATCACACCTATGCAATGGAGCCTCCATAAGAACCCTAAACCATGAGTTTGGAAGCCTTTTGGGTAGGTGAACACAACCACCTGCAGTGCATCTCAACTCCACAGGAACAGAAAATCCTGTACCCTGGGCCCTTCCAAAGTTTACCCGAGGCACCTCTCAATCTAGCTGTTCATCTGTGACCTTTACAATATCCTTTGTAATAAACCAGCAACAGTAAATAAAGTGTTGCCCTGAGTTCTGTAAGCCATTACAGCAAATTATCAAGCCTGAGAAGGGGATCACAGGAACCCCTGATTTGTAACCAAGTCAATCAAGTACCAGAAGTCCAGGACCTGCAACTGAAGCTTGAAGTCTCAGCAGTACTATGGAACTGAATCCTTCAACTGTAGGGTCTATATTAACTCCAGATAGATAGTGACAAAATTGAACTGTAAGACATCTAGTAGTGTCCAGAGAGTTGAAGAACTGGTTGTTCAAGTGGAAAAAACTCACACATTTGGCGTCAGAAGAAACAATTTTTCCTTTAAGCAAGTATATTTCTAACAGTGTGCTGCCTTTCACCACTAAGTTCGAAATTTCAAGAGACTTTCCAGTAACACATATTCATCGCAGCATTATGAAAGCAACTCACTTGTCCATCAACAGATAAATGATAAAGAAATGTGGTATATAAAGACAGTGAATATTATTCAGCCTTGAAAAGGCAGGAAATTCTGGCCATGCTACAAATCATGGATAAATATTGATGACATCATGCTAAGTAAAATAAGACAGTCAGAAAAGGACAAATACTATATGTTTCCACCTATAGGAGGTACCTAGAATAGTCAAAATCAGAAAGGAGGAAGTAGAACAGTAGTTGAGAGGGAATGGGGTAGGAAGGAATAAGAAGATGAAGATCATTCTGGAGATTTATGGTGGTGATGGCTGTACGACAATATAAATGCACTTAATGCCACTAAACTATGCATTTAAAAATGGTTAAGACAGCAACTTTTACATTATGTATATTTTATAAAGTAAAAAATAAATCTTCACGTCTCTACCAAAAATAAATTTCCTGTGATTCACCTATGTATTCTCCTTACCCCCTAAAATCACTGATCATTTTACTCTGACTTTTCCTTACCCCAGAAGAAAAGTTGGTGCTCATGAGGAGTCACTCCGTACTTCCCCCTCTCCAACATGACCAGTCTTAGGAAACTGCTGATCTTTCTGTATCAACAGATTTACCTATTCTAGACACTTCATATAAATGAAATCATATAATTATCATTGATGACTGGCATGTTTCAATTGGCATAATGAAGGAAATAGATTGGTGGTTACCAGGGGATGGGGGAGGAAAAAATGAGGAATTATTGTTTAATGGGTACGGAGTTTCAGTTTGGGATCATGAAAAAGCTCTAGAGATGGATGATAGTGATGGCTGTACAACAGTGTGAATGTACTTAACACCAGTGAACTATACACTTTAAATTGTAGATTTTAGGTTATCTATATTTTACTACAATTTTTAAAAGGAGGGTTCCAAACATTATCAATAAACTGAGTAAAATTCGGCAGTCTTGACTTTTAACATAACTAAAAAATTGCAGAAGCCAGAGGGTCGCAGTGGCTCACACCTGTAATCCCAGCACTTTGGGAGGCCAAGGCAGGGGGATTGGTTGAGCTCAGGTGTTTGAGACTAGCCTGGGAAACATGGCAAAACCCCATCTCTACTAAAAATACAAAAATTAACTGGGCACGGTGATACCTGCCTATATTCCCAACTACTTGAGAAGCTGAGCTGGAAGGATCACTTAAGCTCAGCAGGTAGAGGCAGCAGTAAGCCATGAGTGTGCCACTGCACTCCAGCCTGGGCAACATAGGGAGACTGAGTCTCAAAAAAAAAAAGTTGCAAAAGCCATAGTCTGGAGTCTTATTTTTTAAACTCTTGCTAATTGTGATGGCTTCATATTATTATCTAATATAATAAGCACAGAATACACTCAGGACAAGCTTCATTACTAACGATAACAGATCAGTGGCCATATTTCAAATAACCTCCTCAATAACTTCTTAGAAGGTCACCTCTAGTCCATATGATTATATAAACATTATATTTTTCTTTGTTAATAAACATTGTCTGTTTTTTCTCAAATATATTAAGAAGCATGGCCGGGTGCGGTGGCTCAGGCCTGTAATCCCAGCACTTTGGGAGGCCGAGGCAGGTGGATCACGACATCAAGACCATCCTGGTCAACATGGTGAAACCCCGTCTCTACTAAAAATACAAAAAATTAGCTGGGCATGGTGGTGCGTGCCTGTAATCCCAGCTACTCAGGAGGCTGAGGCAGGAGAATTGCCTGAACCCAGGAGGCGGAAGTTGCAGTGAGCCGGGATCACGCCATTGCACTCCAGCCTGGGCAACAAGAGTGAAAATCCGTCTCAAAAAAAAAGAAGCGAGATTGGAATGACGGAAGATGGCGGGGTAGGAGCAGCTCAGGATTGCAGCTCTCAGTGAAGGCGCAGACGGTGAGTCCAGGCCGCATTTCCAGACAGATATTTATTACCCACAAAACGGGGAAATTCCCAGGTGTAGGAGAGATACGAGATGCTGGCACAGCTCTTTTGGCTGGCGCTGCAGTTTCAGCTGGTGCCGCAGCGCAGCGACGCTCTGCACAAGGCGCACAGGCCTGGGAGCCCAGTTAAACCGGCAATCTGAGATTTGGGAGGGCAGATTAGCATATCCCTCTGATTGAATGGGACTTGGACGCTGAACCAGATCAGGTGGTTCCCAGGAGGCGACATTCGATCTGGCGCAGTGGGTCACTGCATGGGAAACCACACAGATCCCGGTGTCGTGACAGCAGGAGATTGAAATACTTGGGAGAGAGTCAACCAATCAACTTAGAAAAAAAAAAAAGGGCTCTAAGGCAGCGAGCCAGGTGATCAGGCTCGGTGGGTCCCACCCCCACAGGGACAAGCAGGGTGGCGATTTGATACGCCCGCCTGGGGTTGAGAATTTCACTGCGGACACAGCTGAGCCCGGGACAGTGCAGCTCGGTGGGGTAGGGGTGTCCGCCATTGATGAAGCGTTCCGCCCCTACAGAGCTATACTCCCATTGCTGACACAGCCTGCCGATGCCGAGGCAACCCGCCATAACAGAGAGACTCCGCCAATACAGAGGCAACAGAGCAGAGCCCACAACAGCAGGGCGGAGCTCACGGCAATAGGGCAAAGCCCACAGCAACAGGGCAGAGCCTAGGTCAGCAGGGCGGAGCCCAGGACAGCAGGGCGGAGCCCAGGACAGCAGGGTGGAACCCAAAACAGCAGGGCGGAGTCCACAGCAGCAGGGCGCAGCCTCGGCAGGCAAATAGTGACTAGACTGCCTCCTGGCTGGGCTGGACAGCGAAACGGATATTCATAAAGAAAGCCCTAATTCCCCGAGACAGAGCACCTGAGGAAAAAAAGGGGTTTTATGAGTTCTGCTGCAGCAGACCTAAACATCCCAGCCTAACAGCCCTGAATGAACAAAGGAGCTCACAGCTCAGCACTCGAGCTCCAATAAAGTACGGACCATCTCCTCAAGCAGCCCCCTGACCCCTGTATAACCAAAGAATCACCTCAAAAAGGACTGATCAGACTGAAATTTGGTGGGCATCATTCTGGGACAAAGACACCAGAAGAAGAAACTGGTAGCAACCCTCACTGTTGTGCAGCTGCTACAGGTGTACCCCAGAAAAGCAGGGCCTGGAGTGGACCTCAGCGGTCGTACAGCAGAGGGGATAGCCTGTTAGAAGGAAAACTAAGAAACAGAAATACATCATCATCAACAATCTGGGCATCCACTCAGAGACCCAATCGAAAAGTCAGCAACTACTCAGACGACAAGTGGATAAACCCACAAAGATGGGAAGAAATCAGCACAAAAAGGAGGAAGACACCCAAAACCAAAACACCTCGCTTCCTACAAAAGACCAAAACTCCTCACCAACAAGGGAACAAAGCTGGACGGAGAATGAGGGTGATGAAATGACAGAATCAGACTTCAGACGGTGGATAATGAGAAACTTCCGTGAGCTAAAACAACATGTTCTAAATCAGTGCAAAGAAACTAAGAACCCGGAAAAAAGATTTGAAAAAAGATTCGAAGAAATGATAACAATAATGGACAACTTAGAGAAGAATATGAATGAATTGAAGGAGCTGAAAAATAACACGAGAACTTCGCGAAGCATGCACAAGTTTCAACAGCCGAATTGACCAAGCAGAAGAAAGAATATCAGAGGTAGAAGATCAACTCAATGAAATAAAATGAGAAACCAAGATTAGAGAAAAAAAGCGCAAAAAGGAATGAACACAGTCTCCAAGAAATGTGGGACTATGTGAAGAGACCTAACCTACGTTTGATAGGTGTACCAGAATGTGACAAAGAGAATGAATCCAAGCTGGAAAATACTCTTCAGAATATTATCCAGGAAAATTTCCCCAACCTAGCAAGACAGGCCAATATTCAAGTCTAGGAAATACAGAGAACACCTCAAAGATATTCCACAAGAAGAGCAACCCCAA
>JAPYYA010003987.1:0-12264 GCA_028533165.1 Leontopithecus rosalia | reverse complement strand
TGTGTGTATTTCTGGGTGTCTCTGTGTGTATTTGGATGTGTGTTGTGTGTATTTCTGGGTGTCTCTGTGTGTATTTGGATGTGTGTTGTGTGTGTGTATCTGGGTATGTATTTCTAGGTGTCTCTGTGTGTATCTGGGTATGTGTGTATTTCTGGGTGTCTCTGTGTGTATTTAGATGTGTGTTGTGTATTTCTGGGTGTCTCTGTGTGTATTTGGATGTGTGTTGTGTGTATTTCTAGGTGTCTCTGTGTATTTGGATGTGTACTGTGTGTCTCTGTGTGTATCTGGGTGTGTGTGTATTTCTAGGTGTCTCTGTGTGTATTTGGATGTGTGTTGTGTGTATTTCTGGGTGTATGTGTGCGTGTCTCTGTGTGTATCTGGGTGTGTGTGTATTTCTAGGTGTCTGTGTGTATTTGGATGTGTGTTGTGTGTATTTCTGGGTGTCTCTGTATTTGGATGTGTGTTGTGTGTATTTCTGGGTGTCTCTGTGTGTATCTGTGTGTGTATTTCTAGGTGTCTGTATTTGGATGTGTTGTGTGTATTTCTGGGTGTCTCTGTGTGTATCTCGGTGTGTATTTCTGGGTGTCTGTGTGTATTTGGATGTGTGTTGTGTGTATTTCTAGGTGTCTCTGTGTGTATTTGGATGTGTGTTGTATTTCTGGGTGTCTATGTGTGTGTCTGGGTGTGTGTGTATTTCTGGGTGTCTCTGTATTTGGATGTGTTGTATTTCTGGGTGTATGTGTGTGTCTCTGTGTGTATCTGGGTGTGTACTTCTGGGTGTCTGTGCATATTTGGATGTGTGTTGTGTGTATTTCTGGGTGTCTGTGTGTATCTGGGTGTGTGTGTATTTCTGGGTGTCTCTGTGTGTATTTCTGGGTGTGTGTGTCTCTCAGTGTCTCTGTGTATTCCTGGGCAATGTCGTGTCTGTCTCTGTGTTGTATTTCCACGTGTGGGCCACAGTAGGAGGGCCCAGCATGCCCAGCTGTGGTCCCAGGGCCGTGGGAGCTGTCCACTGTCCCCGGATGCTGTGTCCACGTAACACAGGCCAAGCCTGGTTCTTGGAGATTCTCGGGGCTGGGTCTGCAGGTCTCCTGGTTACCGTTGGGGGTACGGGCACCATCTCATGTCTTCATGGTCATGGCTTGTTCCGGTTTTCTGCTTTGCTTGGGTCCTGTGAGGTCAGCGCCTCAAGGGCGGGGGGTCCCTGTGTGTGTCCTGCCATCTCAGCAGACTGGCTCCGGGGACCGGCCTCCAAATGTCTAGGAATGAATGAATTAAAGAACAAGTCCGTTCTTCCCACGGTGCCTTAGAAAGGATCCATTTCATCATGGCTTTCAAATGTATTGGTATTGGTGTGTGTGACTCATTCTCTCTGAGTCTTCAAACGTCTTCAGCCTCTATTGTTACCCACTTTCCTCTTTCCCAGGGTTGCTGGTTTTTCTTCTTTTTTTTAGACGGAGTCTTCTCTGTCAACCAGCCTGGAGTGCAGTGGTATGACCTTGGCTCACTGCAACCTCCACCTCCCAAGTTCAAGCAATTCTCCTGCCTCAGCCTCCCGAGTACCTGGGATCACAGGCTCCTGCAACCACACCCTGCTATTTTTTGTATTTTTAGTAGAGATGAGATTTTGCCATGTTGGCCAGGCTGGTCTTGAACTCCTGATCTCAAGTGATCCACCTACCTCAGCCTCCAAAAGTGCTGGGATTACAGGCATGAGCCACTGCACCTGGCCGGATTTTTGTCTTTCTGTTGATTAATTTCTCTTTACCTTGGTTAAATTCATTCTTTTCCACATCTAGCTTTGGGTTTTATTGAATAAGGCTGCTTTTTAATTGTTCTATCACTATTGGTTTTTTTTTGAGACAGAGTTTCACTCTTGTTACCCAGGCTGGAGTGCAATGGCGCGATCTCGGCTCACCGCAACCTCCGCCTCCTGGGTTCAGGCAATTCTCCTGCCTCAGCCTCCTGAGTAGCCGGGATTACAGGCACGCGCCACCGTGCCCAGCTAATTTTTTGTATCTTTAGTAGAGACAGGGTTTCACCATGTTGACCAGGTTGGTCTCGATCTCTCGACCTCATGATCCACCTGCCTCGGCCTCCCAAAGTGCTGGGATTACAGGCTTGAGCCACCGCGCCTGGCCGGGTTTTCTTGATAGCAGCGAGAGAACGAACTCCTAAAAGGTGAGTTCCAGACTGGAGGTTGTCCATGTCCCAAGCACCACGTCCCGGAGCATCAAGACTCCGGCAGTGATCGCTGGCGGTGAGGCCCGCTGGGCGTCCGGGCCACGGTGGATGGCTCTGGAGCTGCCCGTCCTCCAGCAGGAAACGTTCCTCTCTGCACTTGAGTGTCTGCGGGAACTCACGGGGCGCTCCCGGAAAGGACAGACCTCCCTGTGCTGTGCCTGCGCCTGGGGAGCAGCTTTGGCGTTTCTCAGTTGTTCATCTGTCAGGGCATCCTCTGGGACCTGGCACTGCTCCGGGCATGGGGGATGCGGCTGGTGGGATAACGTGTGCATCTGTGAGTGTAAGCAAATGCGCATGTAAGTGTGTAACGTGCACACTGCGTGTATGTGGCGTGTGCATGAGTGGGTCCTGTGCACACCGTGCAATAAGATTTTGAAATCCGGACCCTTGACGTGAAGCAAATGCCGTCGTAAATAACTTTCTGGTTGTGGAGGAAACAAAAACTTGGATTACGAGCTATTTAGAGAAGAAAGGCCTCGAGTTCTCCAAGCAAAACCAAGAAGTCGCCAGACGCAGCTCCCAGGGTAACTTAAAGGCGTTGACTACACAGCAGGAAAGATGGAGAACACGCCAGTCGGGCTGGAGTCAGGAGCAGGAAGACACGCTCCGTAAAGCAGAGAAAGAAATTATCGAAAGCAAAATAGAAAGTGATAAAATACTTTGGGAAGCCGAGGCAGGTGGATCACAAGGTCAAGAGATCGAGACCATCCTGGTCAACATGGTGAAACCCCGTCTCTACTAAAAATACAAAAAATTAGCTGGGCATGGTGGCGCGTGCCTGTAATCCCAGCTACTCGGGAGGCTGAGGCAGGAGAACTGCTGAACCCAGGAGGCGGAGGCTGCGGTGAGCCGAGATCGCGCCATTGCACTCCAGCCTGGGTAACAAGAGCGAAACTCCGTCTCAAAAAAAAAAAAAAAAAAAGAAAGAAAAAAGAAGAAAACCCGAGACTGGGCAACTTATAAAGAAAAGAGGTTTAATTGGCAGTTCCGCATGGCTGGGGAGTCCTCTGGCGGAAGGCACCTCTTCACTGAGCGGCAGGACAGAGAATGAGCGCTGAGGGAAGGGCAAAGCCCCTTATGAAACCATCACATCTGGTCGGGACACTCACTCATTATCCCAAGAACAGCATGGGGGACACCCCTCCCCACCGGTGATCAATCACCTCCACCTGGCCCCGAGATTGGTAAATGGGGATTATGTGGATTACAATTCAAGGTGAGATTTGGGGGGAGCCAGAGCCACACCACAACATCTGGAAACAAGGGTGAGGAACTGAAAGGGGGTTTCTAGGGGACCAGGGCAGATGGAGGATGGGGAGAGGTGGAGGAGACGGGGACCAGAAAGGGTGGAGGGCGGGGGGGGGTGCCGGATGCTGTCCCGCCTGCCGGGTGAGCAAGGTCCGCAGAGCCAGGGATGAGCAGCACCTGGAGAGGGTGGGGACACGTGGGGCCCAGGCCCAGAGGAGAGAGCCAGGGGGAGGGGGAGGGGGAGACAGAGACAGAGACAGAGGCAGAGAGAGAGATCAACAGGAGAGTGATGAGAGACACAGAGACAGAAACAGAATCTAAACGCAGAGAGAGAGGAGAGGTGGGCAGGGGACCTCAGGCCTGGCCCCGAAACCGGGGTGGGGGCGGCTCTGGCGAGGAACGGGGTGAGGCTGCTGGAAGCCTGCTGCCCCGTGAACCAATTTTGCGAGTGTCCGGGACCCCTCCGAGGCCGGCCCGGGGCCCCCGCCCGCCCTGTCCCTCCACGGAGCCGCCAGGTGCCCACGGGGGCTGGGGCGGGACTTCGGGGCCTCCCACCCTCGCTCTTGTTAACGTTGGTCAGAGAAGATGAGGCGGAATGAGGGTCCCGCGCGAAGGGAGCGGCCGGGGTGGGGGGCTCGGAGGACCCCCCTGCGCAGGGAAGAGGCGAGCGCGCTCCCGCCCGGGCACCTGCGGGAAGGCGGCGCGGCCACGGGGGCGGGGGAGGCTCCGTTCGCGCCTCTGCCCCGCGTTCCCGAGGCCCGAACCTGCCGGGGGGGGGGGTCCGAACGCGCCGAGCGGGGTCCGCGGCCTCCAGGGACCCGTGCGAGGCGCCCTCCCGGCGGGGCCGTGGTTCGAGGCCGCGCGCTCCCGGGTCCCCAGGCGGGGGCGGGGCCGCGGCTCCGGGTCGGGCTGAAGAGGGAGGGACCGGGGGGCGGCGAAACCTTTCCCTGGAGAAGCGCGAGGGCGCGCGGGTCACCCCGTCTGCAGCCCCGGTCGGCGTCACGGGGGGGGCGCGTTTCCAGCCCCGGGCGGGGGTGCGGGTGTGGACAGGAGGCCCCGGGGAGACGCCGCAGCAGCCGCAGCGCGAGCCCCACGGTCCCCGGGTCCCCCGCAGGTGCCGGACGCGGTTCGATCGGGCCGAGGCGCGGGAGCCCGGGACTTCCCGAGACACCAGCGGGCCTGGGTGAGGCCAGCGCCTCCTCCCCCCGCCCCCCGCCCCCCTCCCCCGGCCCTCGGACACCCCCGGACCCCCTCCCCCGGGCCCCTCCCCCGTTCCCCCTCTCGCGGCCCCATCCCCCCGCTCCTCGTTCCCCCTCCCCCGGACCCCTCCCCCCGCTCCCCGTTCCCCCTCCCCTGGCCCGTTCCCCCCGCCCCCGGTTCCCCCCCTGCCCCGTCCTGCGCCGGCGCCCGCAGGGCTGGAACGCCCGGGCTGTCCCGCAGCTTCTGGGAGCTGCGCAGGGACCGCTTTGTCTTCGCGTCTGAATGACGGAGCGACGCCGCTCGCGGCTGCTCTGGAGCCTCGGGATGGTTTCCCTGACCTGCTTCCAGGGGAGGAGTGAGGCGGGCAGGGGTGGTGCTGGGGGCCTGGGGCCGAGGAGCGGGGCGCCCTGAGCAGCGCGAGGGTGCCGGCTGGGCGGGAGAGGGCGGGGAGGGGGAGAGGGAAGGGGGGAGGAGAGCGAAGGGAGAGGGCGGGGAGGGGGAGGAGGGGGAGGAACGGGAGGGGGGAGGGGGTAGGAGGGCGAAGGGAGAGAGCGGGGAGGTGCGGGGAGGGCCCTGGGATAGGAGCTGGCACCCGGGAACCCCAGGCCTCTAGCCCAGCCTTGCTCCGGGCGTCCCTTCGTCCGCAGCCGGGAGAGACCCACAGCATCGCCTGGGACCACCTGCTGGAAGGTGCCGGAGAACACCCAGGAGAACACTCACACCTGGGCTTTGTTACAAAGGCGGGAGTTTTGTTCCTGACACCGCGTTGATTGCAGCCTCCCTCCCACCCCGCTCCACTCTCCGACAACAGGACCGTCTCTGAATTTCCGAATCTCTGAATTTCACACGGGTGCTCTGCAAGGGCGGCCGTCCTAGGAACGCAGGGTTTCAGTGTCTCTCCGGAGTGTGCAAAGTCACTCTCGAATGCAGCTGTTTCATCGGGCGCCACCCGTGTCCTGGGCATCCAATCTTTTTGGATTCCTTTGGGCGCACCTGTAACATGCTCCTGGGGGCCGGAAGAGAGAATGTGGGGCTCCACTTTAGCTTCATCACGCAGAATGGACCTTTCTTTTGCAAGCTCATCCAGTCAGGCCCTCACTGTGTGGACTTGGCAAGTTACTTAACCCCCAGCCTCAGTTTCCCCATTTGTAACATGGGGCTAAGCAGCTCTTGTGAAGACTCCGGGGAATTGTGAAGTCCCCGGTACATGAATACAACTTGACAACAAAAAGACAAACAGCACGATTAAAACATGGCAAAGGATGTGAGTAGACATTTCTCCAAGAAGATGTGCCAGTGAGTGATCAGCACAAACACTAGCCATCAGGGAAACGCACCCCTGAGGGTGGCTACACGCTCTATTAATTTGTTTAATCTGGAAAAGAGCAAGTGTTGGTGAGGATGTGGAGAAATTGGAAGCTTCATTCATAGCTGCAGGGAAGGTAAAATGGCGTGGCCACGGTGGAAACCAGTTGTTCCACAGGTTAAACGTGGAGTTGTCACATGACCCAGCAATTCCGCTCCTGCATATATGCCCAAGAGAACTGCAAGCGTGCCCACATAAAATCCTGCCCACAAACGTTCACGGTAGCGTTATTCATAATACCCCCATGTGAAATTAACCTACATGTCCATCAGCTGATGAAGCGGGCTCCAGCTGTGAAACCCCTTGAACCCCAAACTGGGAAGGAAGTGGTGACTTATTCAGCTGGGAGCTGCAGTGGCGTAGATGCCTAACCACCAAGCTCCGCAGCAAAGAAAATCCTTGCCCTTTTAAAGGCTTAAAACTCTAAAAATTACATGTGAAAGCATCTTGATCCACAAGGTAGGTGTGGGGTACGTGAGTTAGGTGGGGGGTTTGATCGTGTTTAAGTATAAACAATGTCTTCTGGAAAGATTCCTCCATACCATGCCTGCAATCTATAGGAGGGCGATTAAGGGTGGTGCCCAGGTTTGCCAGCCTTCACTTCTACTGAAATGCAGTGTGGATAGGGCTGGGCGCGGTGGCTCAAGCCTGTAATCCCAGCACTTTGGGAGTCCGAGGCGGGTGGATCACGAGGTCAAGAGATCGAGACCATCCTGGTCAACATGGTGAAACCCCCGTCTCTACTAAAGACACAAAAAATTAGCTGGGCGTGGTGGCGCGTGCCTGTAATCCTGGCTACAAGAAATGCAATGTGGATAGAAGTCTGGGGGAAGGGCTCTTAGAAGCTTGAGAGGATTAAGGGTCTCCTTCCTGAGTCTGGCCATGAAAAGGAATGACATCAAATTGAAGGCAGGCTCTTGAGGTATTTGCACACCCATGTTCCATGTTCATGGCAGCATTGTTCACGAGAGCTGAGAGGTGGAGGGACCCTGTGTGCTGAAACTGGGGCTGGCCGAGTCAGCTAGGAAGTGGACACACTCCCTGGCGGCTCTCCAGGGACAGCTTTGAGGACATCCCCTGAGCAGTGCCCGCATGCTCAAGGGCTTCAGTGCCTGGCAGCAGCTCCTAGCCACCTTGGCCTTGAGCGAGGAGAGGTCGTATCTGGTGCCTCAAAAGAACATCTTTGCCTAAAGCTCACCTGAGAGAGAGCAAGTAGACTGTGATTTTCTGAAACTGCTTGAACCGAGTACATGAATTTGGTGCATCCCAATTCCATCTGCCCAGAGGTGGCTGCTGGTCTGTGCCAGGCAGGATGGACCGCTGCTCCGAGTCACCTCTGCTGAGCAGCCAAGGCCGCGCTTCCCTTGCAATTGCTTCTGGAACGAGATATTCAGGCCAGTCCTTGGCTGTGGCTTCTTCACTTGTCATGGACAGGGCAGCCCCTTGGTGCTGCTCCTGCTGAGCTGCTGGCCCCAGTGTGGGTCTCTCGGCCGCTGTGACCACCCCGTGCCACTGCACGCTGCTAACAGTCCTGTGTGTATTCAGCTGACTTCCCGACGTGGGATCCCACTCCTGCTGCAGAAGTCAGCCCCTGGTTCAGTGCTGACATTCGTGCCATGGCGTCCGCGTGTGTGTGTGTGTGTGTGTGTGTGTGTGTGTGTGTGGATGGGCATCACTCAGCAGCCAGCTGAAGTGTGATTTACTTACATACAACAAGCCGTGTTGTTTAAAGTGTATCAGTGGATACGTTTTGCCATTTGCATCCCCACAATGGAGATAATGAGCAGACCCCCAGGAGCCCCCACTGCCTCTCACTGTCCTCCTGCCCTCTCCCTCCACCCTTTCTGCAGCCTGCTGACCTGCCTTCTGTTTTCATAGGTGACATGCTTTGGATCTGTATCCGTGCCCAAATCTCACGTCCATTGCAATCCCCAGTGCCGGAGGTGGGGCCTGGTGGGAGGTGACTGGATCTCGGGGATGGATTCTCGAGGTTTAGCCCCAATCGCCACTGGGTGCTGTTGGTGTGACAGTGAGTTCTCATGAGACCTGGTTGTTTAAAAGTGTGTGGCACCTCCCCTCCCCCTCTCTCGCTCCTGCCCCAGTCACATGACCTGCGCTTTGCTTGCTTTCTGCTGTGATTGTAGCTTTCCTGAGGCCTCCCCAGGAGCAGAAGCTGCCATGCTTCCTGTATAGCAATTAAGCCTTTTTCCCTTAAAAAGCGCCCGGTCTCAGGTTTTCCTTTAGAGCGGGCAAGAACCAGCGAACACAATTAGGGAGTCTGCATTTCCCCACACTTTGAACACGGAATCTCTTACAGTGCCTGGCTTCCTTCATTCAGCAAAGTTATTTTCGGGTTATTTTGTGTTGTGTGTGTGGATCATTCGCTCCCCTTCATGACTGAATGGAACTCCACTGATTGGCTATAGCACAGATCACGTCTCCACCCTGATGGGCGCCGGGGTTCTCAGTTCGAGACTGTTAGGAATAAAGCATTTTTTGTAGGGATAGGCACCTTCATACTTCCCAGTGTGTGGCCCAGGAGAGGAATCAAACAGCAGGCGTGTGTGAACCTTTTCAGAAACTCAGTAACAAGAATGCAAAAGCTTTTCAGAAACGACACGACTTCCTTCCGAATCAGCCGTGCCATTTTGCTTCCCCGTCCTCAGTGATGGGAGCTCCCGCTCCCCGACGTCCCCAGGAGCCATCGATATGGCTGGTGTTTTGTTTTGTTTTGGTTTGGTTTGGTTTTTTTTGGTTTTTTTTGTTTTTTTTTTTTTTTGAGACGGAGTTTCGCTCCTGTTACCCAGGCTGGAGTGCAATGGCCCGATCCCGGCTCACCACAACCTCCGCCTCCTGGCTTCAGGCAATTCTCCTGCCTCAGCCTCCCGAGTAGCTGGGATGACAGGCACGCGCCACCATGCCCAGCTGATTTTTTGTATCTTTAGTAGAGACGGGTTTCACCATGTTGACCAGGATGATCTCGATCTCTTGACCTCGTGATCCACCCGCCTCGGCCTCCCAAAGTGCTGGGATGACAGGCGTGAGCCACCGCGCCCGGCCTGGCTGCTGTTTTTAACGCAGCCCCGGAATAGGTATGCAGTGGCAGCTTGTTGTGGTTTGAGTTTGCATCTCCCTGACGATGGACATGCTGAACATGCTTTCAGGTTTCTCTTTGCCACTGCTTTTGTTTTTGAGGTGGAGTCTCACTCTGCTGCCCAGGCTGGGGTGCAGTGGCGTGATCTCGGCTCACCGCAACCTCCGCCTCCCAGGTTCAACGATTCTCCTGCCTCAGCCGGTCAGGTAGCTGGGACTACAGGCACCCACCCCCACGCCTGGCTAATTTTTTTGTATTTTTAGCAGAGACGGGGTTTCACCATGTTGGCTGGGAGGGTGGTCTCAATCTCTTGACCTCGTGATGCGCCCTCCTCAGCCTTCCGAAGTGCTGGGATTGCAGGCGTGAGCCACTGCACTGGCCTCTTTGCCACTTCTGTGTCTTCCTTGAAGTGTGTTCCAATCTTCTGCCCATTTTTATTTGGGTTCTTGGTTTTCCTGCTGTTGAGTGTACTGAGTTCTTGATGTGTTCTATATACACATTCTTTACTGAATGCACAACTTGCGAATATTTTCTTGGTCTATGACTCGTCTTTTTATTCTCTTGACGGTGACTTTAGAAGAACAGTTGTTCTACTCAATGAAGTATGATTTATCACTTTTTCTCTTATAGATTGGACTTTTTTGTTGTATCTAGAAAATCGTTATAGTCCGAGATTTATATACGAAGATTTTCTACTGTTTTCTTCTCTAATATTTATCTATTTGCATTTTACATCTAGATCTATGATGAATTTTCAGTTAATTTTTTCATGTTGTGAAGTATTGATCAAAATTATTGTTTTGCATGTGGATATGCAAATTTCTAGCACCATCGGTTGAAAAGACCATCCTTTGCTGAATTGCCTTGACGCTTTTGTTAAAATTTAATTAATCCAGAATTATTCACAACAGCCAAGAGGTGAAACCTTCACAAACTCCCATTGTCTGGTGACTGCAAAAATAAATGTGATCCGTGCTTCCACTGGGACATCATTCAGCCGTAGCAGGGAAGGAAATTCTACGTTACAGAGTGAATGAACCGAGAGGCTCATCTTCATGAAGGGACTCGGTGGGAAAAAGACAAATACTACATGATTCCACTAACATGAGGTTTTGTAAGTAGCCAAATTCAAAGAAACAGAAATTAGAATGGCGGTTACCAGGGACTAGGGGAGGGAACATGGGGAGGTATTGTTTAATGACACAGTGTTTCCGTTTTGCAAGATGAGAAGGGTTTCGAGATTGATTTCACAACAATATGAACATATTTAACATGACTTAAATACACACTTAAAATGATTAAGGCCTGGTGTACTGGCTCAGACCACTTTGGGAGGCAAGGCCCGGGAGTTTGAGACCCGCCTGGGCATCGCAGTGAGATTTCATCTCTAGTAAAAGAAAACACAAACAAAAACAGTTAGCCAAGCACAGTGGCTTGTGCCTGTGGTCCCAGCTCCTCAGGAG
This sequence comes from Leontopithecus rosalia, assembly GCA_028533165.1. Taxonomy (NCBI): domain Eukaryota; kingdom Metazoa; phylum Chordata; class Mammalia; order Primates; family Cebidae; genus Leontopithecus; species Leontopithecus rosalia. Next base: position 1,649 of record JAPYYA010003987.1, on the reverse strand, counting down.
GCTGAGGCAGGAGGATCACGTGAGCCCAGGAGGTGGAGGCTGCAGTGAGCCGTGATCATGCCACCACACTTCAACCTAGGCAACCACAGAGTAAGACTCTGTCTCAAAATAAAGGATTAATGTACATTTTAACCCATGCGTTTTTTAACCAGAGTTAACCATGTTTAAACAGTTAGTTAACCGCATGTCTGTGAATCTGTTCCTGTGCTCTGCGTTGTCCTGCCTGTCTGCTCCTACTGACGCCAGTACCACAGCGGCCTGTTGACTGCCCTTTTACCGTAGCTCTTGAGAGAAGTTAGCATAACTCTTCCGCTGTGTTCTTCTTTTCAAAGTTGTTTTGGATTTTCTAGATCCGTTGCATTTTCCTACGGATTTCAGCAACAAATTTTCAGTTCCTTGAAAGAGCGAGCCACTGGGATTCTGGTTGGGGTTGTGTTGAATCTCCAGGTCAGTAAGGGAAGAATTGACTTCTTAAAGGTACTGACTCTTAACATGAACAAAATATCTCTCTCCATTTATTTAGCTATTATTTAATGTCTCAGTCATATTTTATAATTTTCTTTCTTCTTTTTTTTTGTTGAGATGGTGTATTGCTCTGTCGCCCAGGCTGGAGGACAGTGGTGCAATCTCGGTTCACTGCACCCTCTGCTGTAGGGCTGTTGGGCCCCACAGGGTCGTGGGGTGTCCCTTATGCTCTGCTGAGGGGCAGGATCCAAGAACTAAAGAGATAGGACACTGAAGAACGGGAGAAGAGCATCTGGACTCGGGGGGGGCACGCCACCTGTGAGCGGAGACAGGCCAGGCCCTGAGCGCGCAGAAGCGTCTGTATTTATTAGGTCCAGGCAGGGGGAAGGGTCGTTCGTGAGGTCATCATCTAGAGGCTTAGTGATAGGGCATAATCACGAGTCTCAAGGGAAGGGGCCACCCCATTATGTCACCTGGGCAGAGAGGTGGGCCGTGCGCAGTAGTAGAGGGTCGTGTACAGAAAAGGGGTCCACCCCCATTAGGTCACCGAGGCAAGGAGGTGGGCTGTGTGCAGCAGGCGTCGTGTGTAACACTTCTTACCTGGGCTGGAGCCTTCAAAGGGTTTCTAATAGAAGGACACTGTAAGCCAGTGCAGTGGGAGCTGACAGACTCGTGCTCTTCTCTAAGATATTTTAGGGGAGGATGATTTGAGCTAGCACAGAAGTGAGAAAAGGCTGACAGGGTGGACAGCCGCCGTGACTGGTCACACCAGAGGGTTCTTCTCCCTCGGTCACTTCCAGGATCTCAGGCCTGAGGCCGACTTTCCACAGGAACTGGATGCAGGTACCACAGCTCCTCTATCAGGAGGAGAGGCCCCTGCTCCAAGCCTGCCATGCAGCGTTTGCCCTTTCAGGCAGGGACGCCACCGCCGGGGCCTTTGGTTCTCGTCCTGGTCTGGCTGTTTTCCCATGTACTGCTCCTGTTCTGTGACTGCTCCAGGCATTCCTCCTGCTATGAACTACTATGTGGTTATATGGAAGGATTATATAAATCAGCACTAAATGTGTCGGTACAGCTCCGACTACCATACCTGTATGATTATATAGAAAGAGTATATGGAACTAAGTATGATTTTATATATATATATATACATATATGTGTATATATATATATGTGCATATACA
>JAPYYA010003986.1:0-12264 GCA_028533165.1 Leontopithecus rosalia | reverse complement strand
TTCATTGCAGCACTGTTTACAATAGCAAAGACCTGGAACCAACCGAAATGCCCATCGATTGTAGACTGGACTGGGAAAATGTGGCACATATACACCATGGAATATTATGCAGCAATCAAAAATGATGAGTTCGTGTCCTTTGTAGGGACATGTATGAATCTGGAGAAGATCATTCACACCAAATTGACACAAGAACAGAAAAGGAAACACCGTATATACTCACTCATAGGCGGGTGATGAACAATGGGAACACATGGACATAGGGAAGGGAGCACCACACTCTGAGGTCTATTGGGCCAAATAGGGGAGGGACAGCTGGGGGGGGAGCAGGGGAGGGATGGCATGGGGAGAAATGCCAAATATGGGTGAGGGGGCAGAAGGCAGCAAAACACACTGCCAAGTGTGTACCTATGCAACTATCTTGCATGTTCTGCACATGTACCCCAAAACCTATAATGCAATAAAAATTTAAAAAGAAAAAAAAAATTATTTTACCTAAAAAAAAAAAAAAAAAACTGGGCTCAAGCAATCCTCAAGCAATATTCTGCAATATAGATATTGCAATACATATATATATTCTATATTTTTAAAATTTGTGGGTACATAGTAGGTGTATACATTTATGGGGTACACAACATGTTTTGATACAGGCATGCAATCTGAAATAAGCATATTATGGAGAATGGGGTATCCATCCTCTTAAGCATTTATCCTTTGAATTACAAACAACCTGATTACACTCTAAGGTATTTAAAAATGTACAGTCAAGTTCTTATTGACTATAGTCACCCTGTTGTGGCCATGAAAAAAAAAAAAAAGAAAAATTTAGTCAAGGGAAGTCAACGCAAATCCAGGCAAGGCAAATCAAAGCAATGCAAACCCAGGCGAGGCAAACAAAGACAATGCAAATTCAGGCAAGGCAAATCCAGACAAGGGAAATTCAGGCAAGGCAAGGCAAAGAAAATCGAGGCAAGGTAAGGCAACTTAAATCCAGACAGTGAAAGGTAAGGCAAATACACGCAAAACAAATTCAGACAAGGCAAGGCATGGCAAGTGAAATTCTGGCAAGACAAATCCAGGCAAGGCAAGGCAAAGCAAATTCATGAAAGGCAAATCCATGCAAGGCATGGCAAGAAAAATCCAGGCAAGTCATGGCAATTCAAATTCAGCAATGGCAAGGCAAGACAAATATAGGCAAGGCGAATCCAGGAAAGGCATGGCAAGACAAATCCATGCAAGAAAATGCAAGGCAAATTTAGTCAAGGAAAATTTAGGCAAAATAAGGGAAGTCAAATCAAGGCAAAGAAAGAAAAGACAAACCAAGGCAAAGCAAATACAGGAAAGGGAAGGCAAGGCAAATTCAGGCAAGGCAAATTCAGCAGAGGCAAGGCAAGGCAATTCCAGGCAAGGGAAATCCATGAACTGCAAGGCAAAAAAAATCCAGGAAAGGCAAATCCAGGAAAGAAAAATTCTAGCAGGGGATGGAAAAGCAAGGCAAATTTAGGCAGGGCACGGCAAATCTAGGCAAGGCAGGTCCAGGCACGGTAAGGCAAGGCAAATACAGAAAAGGCAAGGTAAGGCAAATCCAGGCAAAAAAAAAAACCCGGCAAGCAAGGCAAGAAAAATTCACGCAGGGTACAGCAAGGCAAATCTAGGCAAGGCAAGGCAAGGCAAAGCCAGGCCAGGCAAGTCCAGGTAAGGCAAAAAAGGGAAGGCAAATTCAGGCAAAGCAAATGCAGAAAAAAAATCAAGGCAAGGCAAAGACTGACAAGGCAAATCCAGGCATGGCAAATGCAGGCAAGGTAAATGCAGGCAATGCAAATCCAGGAAAGTCAAACAAAGCAAATCTAGGCAAGGCAAGGCAAGGTAAATCCAGGGAAGGCAAATCCAGGAAAGGCAAGGCAAATCTGAGAATTGCAAGGCAAGGCAAATCCAGAGAAGGCAAGGCACGGAAAATTCAGACAAGGCCCAAACAGGTAAGGCAAGGCAATGCAAATCTACGCAAGAAAAGGAAGGCAAATCCAGGCAAGGCAAATCCAGGAAGGGGAAGGCAAGTCACAACCAGGCAAGGGTAATCCAGGAAAAGCAAGGCAAGGCAAACCCAGAAAAGGAGAATTCAAGAAAGGCAAGGTTAGGCAAATCCAGTCAAGGCAAGGCAAGGCAAAGCAAATCCAGGCAATAAAAATCCAGGCAACAAAAGGCAAGGCAAATTTAGGTAAAACAAATCCAGGCAAAACAAGGCAAGGCAAATCCAGGCAAGCCAAATTAACGCAAAACAAGTGAAGACAAGGCAAATTCAAGGAAAGCAAATCAAGGCAAATCCAGGCAAAGCAAATCCAGGCAGGTTAAGGTAAGGTAAATCCAGACAAGGGAAATCCAGGCAAGGCAAGGCAAGGCAAATCCAGGCAAGGAAAATCAAGGCAAAACAGATAATCACAAGGCAAGGCAATGAAAAACAAGGCAAGCCAAATCCAGTCAATGCAAAATTAGAATAGAAAATACAAGGAAAGGAAAGGCGAAAAAAGGCAATGCAAGGCAAATCCAGGCAAGGCAAGTTAAATCCACGCCAGACAAATCCACGCAAGGCAAGGCAAGGCAAACCCAGCGAAGGCAAATTCAGGAAAAGCAAGAAAAAGCAAATCCAGTCAAGGATAATCCAGGCAAGGCCAGGCAAGGCAAAGTAAATCTAGGCAATGAAAATCCAGGCAGAGAAAAGGAAGGCAAATCCAGGCAAGGCAAATCCAGGTAAAACAAGGCAAGGCAAATTCATCAAGAAAAATTTAGGAAAATCAAGGCAAGGAAAATTCAGGCAAGGCAAACTTTAGGAAAGGAAAAGCAAGGCAAATCCAGGCAAATCAAATCAACGCAAAACAAGTCAAGGCAAATTCAAGCAAGGCAAAGCCAGGTAAAGCAAATTCACGCAGACAAATCAAGGCCAATCCAGGCAAGGCAAATCCAGGCAGGTTAAGGCAAGGTGAATACAGGCAAGGGAAATCCAGGCAAGGCAAGGCAAGGCATATCCAGTCGAGGCAAATCGAGGGAAGGCAAATAATCACAAGGCAAGGAAATGGAAGGCAAGGCAACTCAAATCCAGGCAATGCCAATCCAGAGTAGACCATACAAGGGAAGGCAAGGCAATAGAAAAGGAAAATGCAAGGCAAATCCTGGCAAGAAAAAGCAAATCCAGGAAAGGCAAAGCAAGGGAAACCCAGGCAAATCAATTTCAGGCAAAAGTAGTCAAGGCAAATCAAGGCAAGGCAAATCAACATAAGGCAAATTTAGACAGGGTAAAACCAGGAAAGGCAAGGCAAGGCAAATTCAGGCAAGGTAAAACAAGGCAAATCCAGGCAAGGCAAAGCAAGGCAAATCCAGGCAAGGCAAGGCAAGGCAAATACACCCAAGGCAAGGCAAGGCAAATCTGGGGAAGGCAAGGAAAGGCAAATACACGCAAGGAAAATCCAGGCAAGGCAAGGCAAGGCAAATCCAGCAAGGCAAATCCACGCGAGGCAAGGCAAATCCAGGCAAGGCATGGAAAGGCAAATCCAGGCAAGTCATGGCAAGTCAAATCCAGGCAAGGTAAATATACGCAAGGTAATTCCAGGCAAGTTAAGGCAAGACAAATCCAGGCCAGACAATGCAAGGCAAATTCAGGCAAGAAAAATCTAGACAAGGGAAAGAAAGGCAAATCCAGGCAAGGCAAGACAAGGCAAATACACGAAAGGCAAGGCAAGAAAAATCCAGGCAAGTAAAGCAAGGCAAATCCAGACAAGGCAAATCCAGGCAAGGCAAAGCAAGGCAAATCTAGGCAAGGCAAATCCAGGCAAGGCACGGCAAAGCAAATACAGGCAAGGCCAGGCAAGGCAAATACATGCAACGCAAATGCAGGCACGGCAAGGTAAGGCAAATCCACGCAAGGCAACGCAAGGCAAATTCATGCAAGGCATGGCAAGGCAAATTCAGGCAAGCATGGCAAGACAAATGCAGGCAAGGCAAATATAAGCAAGGCAATTCCAGGCAAGGCAAGGCAAGACAAATTCAGGCAAGGGAATGCAAGGCAAATTTAGGCAAGAAAAATCCAGGCAAGGCAAAGAAAGGCATATCAGGCAAGGCAAATACAGGCAAAACAAGGCAAGGCAAATACAGGCAAAACAAAGCAAGGCAAATCCAGGCAAGGCAAGGCAAGGCAAGGCAAGGCAAATTCACGAAAGGCAAATACAGGCAATGCAAGGAAAGGCAAATGCGGGCACGAAAATGCAAGGCAATTCCAGAGAAGGCAAATTCTGGCAAAAGAGAGCAAAGCAAGCTATATCTAAGCAAGGCAAGGCAATTCCAGGCAAGGCAGATCCAGTCAAGGAAAGGCAAGGTAAATCCAGAAAACGAATGGCAAGGAAAATCCAGGCAAGAGAAATCCAGGCAAGGCACAGCAAGGGAAATCCAGGTATGGTAAGGCAAGGCAAACCCAGGAAAAGCAAATCCAGGCAATGCAAGGAAGACAAGGCAAATCCAGACAAGGCAAATGCAGAAAAAATTCCAGGCAAGGCAAACACAGGAAAGGGAAATTCAGGCACGACAAATGCAGGCAAGATAAATACAGGAAAGACAAATACAGACAAGGCAAGGCAAGGCAAATCCAGGAAAGGAAAGGAAAGGCACACCCAGGCATTGCAAATCCTGGCAAGGCAAGGCATTGCAAATCCATAGAAGACAAATCCAGGCAACACAAATCAAGGTAAATCCAGGAAAGGCAAATCAAGGCAAGGCAATGCGAGGCAAAATCAGGCAAGGCAAATCCAGGCAAGGCAAGACAAGGGAAATACGGGCAAGGCAAATCCAGGCAAGGCAAGGAAAAACAAAACCAGGCAAGACAAGGTGAGGAAATACAGGGATGGCAATTTTAGGCAAGGAAAGAAAAGGCAAGTCCAGGTAATGCAAGGCAAGACTAATCCAGTCAAGGAAAATCTAGGCAAGGGAAATTAAGAAATGGCAAATCCAGGCAAGGAAAAATCAGGCATGGCAAATCCTGGCCAGGCAAGGGAAGGAAAATCCAGGCAAGGCAAATCCAGTCAAGGCAATGCAAGGTAAATCTAGGAAGGCTAATCCTGGCAAGACAGGGCAAAGCAAGGCAAATCTAGGTAAGGCAAGGCAAGACAAATCCAGGCAAGACAAGGCAAGGCAAGGCAGATTCAGGCAAGGTAAGGCAAGGCAAGGCAAGGCAAGGCAAATACAGGCATGCAAATCAGGGCAAGGCAAAAAAAGGCAATTTCAGGCAAGGCAAATACAAACAAGATAAGGTAAGGCAAATCCACTCTAGGCAAGGCAGGGTAAGGCCAGGCAAGGCATATCCAGGCAAGGCAAGGGAATGAAAATCCAGGCAAGGGAAATTTAGGCAAGGCAAAACAAGGCAAATCCAGGCCAGGCAAATCCACGCAACACAAATCCAAGAAAAAAATTCAGGCAAAGCAAATTCTGGCAAGGCAAATTCAGGAAAGGCAAATGCAAGCAAAGCAAATACAGAAAAGGGAAATTCATGCAAGGCAAATCTATCAAAGCAAATCCAGGAAAAACAAATCCAGACAAGGCACATCGAGGCAAAGCAAGGCAAGGCAAATTCTGGCAAGAAAAGGCTAATCAAATCCAGGCAAGAAAAATTCAGGCAAGGCAAGGCAAAAACTATTCAGGAAAGGCACACACAGGCAAGGCAAGGCAATGCAAATTCAGGCCAGACAAGCAAGGCCAATCGAGGCAAGGCAAATCCAGGAAGGGGAAGGCAATGCAAATCCATGTATGAAAAGTTCAAACAAAGCAAAGCAAGGCAAGTCAAGGCAAGGCAAATTTAGACAAGGCAAGGCAAGGTAAATCCAGGAAAGACAAATTCAGGCAAAACAGGGCAGGGCAAGGCAAGGCTACTCCAGGCCAGGGGAGTCAAGGCAAAGCCAGCCAAGAAAATTTCTGGCAATGCAGGGCAAGGCAAACCAAATCCAGGCAATCCAATGCTAGGCAAACCGAGGCAAGGCAAATCCAGGCAAGGCAATGCAAGGCAAATCCAGGAAAAGTCAGGGAAGGCAAAATCAGACAAGGGAAATCCAGGCAAAACAAGTAAAGCAAATCCAGGCAAGAAATATTCAGAAAAGGAAAGGAAAGGCAAATCCATGCAAGGCAACTCCAGGCAAAACAAGTCAAGGCAAGGCAAATTCAGGGAAGGCAATGCAAGGCAAGGCCAGGTAAGGCAAATCCACGAAGGAAGTCAAGGCAAATCCAGGCAAGGAAAATCCAGGCCGGTTAACACAAAGTAAATTCAGGCAAGGGAAATCCAGACAAGGCAAGGCAAGGAAAATCCAGGCAAGGCAAATTGAAGCAAGGCAAATAATCACAAGGCAAGGCAATGCAAGGCAAGGCAATTCAAATCCAGGCAAAACAAATACACAATAGGCAATACAAGGGAAGGCAACACAAGGAAAGAAAGGGAAGGCAAGGCAAATCCTGGCAAGGCAAAAAAAAATTTATGCAATGCAAAGCAAATCCAGGCAAGGCAAGGTAAATCCAGGCAAGGCAAGAAAAATCCAGGCAAAACAAAAAAAATTCAGGCAAGGCAAATCCAGTCAAGGCATGACAAGGCAAATCCAGGCAACTCATGGCAAGTGAAATCCAGGCAAGCAAGGGAAGGCAAATGTAGGCAAGGCAAATTCAGGTAAGGCAAGGCAAGACAAATCCAGACAAGGCAATGCAAGGCAAATTCAGGCAAGCAAAATGCAGGCAAGTCAAGTCAATGCAAATCCAGGCATAGCAAGGCAAGGTAAATACACGCAAGGCAAACCCAGGAAAGACAAGGCAAAACAAATCCAGGCAAGGCAAATCCAAGAAGGGGAATGCAAGGCAAAACCAGGCAAAAGAAATCCCGGCAAAACAAGGCAAGGCAAACCCAGGGAAGGTAAATTCAGAAAAGGCAAAGCAAGGCAAATACAGACAAGGCAAATCCAGTCAAGGCAATGCAAGTCAGAGCAAATCCAGGCAATGGGAATCCAGGCAAGAAAAGGCAAAGCACATCCAACCAAGGCAAATCCAAGCAAAACAAGGCAAGGCATAACCAGGCAAGGGAAATCCAAGAAAAACAAGGCAAGGCAAATCCAGGCAAGGAAAATCCAGAAAAGGCAAGGCAAGGCAAATCCAGGCAAGTGAAATCAACGCAAAAGAAGTAAAGGCAAGGCAAATTTAAGCAAGGCAAAGCAAGGCAAAGCTAGGTAAGGCAAATTCACGTAGGCAAATCAAGGCAAATCCAGGCAAGGGAAATCCAGGCAGGTTAAGGTAAGGTAAATCCAGGCAGTGGAAATCCAGGCAAGGCAAGGTAAGTCAAATCCAGGCAAGGCAAATCGAGGCAAGGCAAATAATCACAAGGCAAGGCAATGCAAGGCAAGGCTACTCAAATCCAGGCAATGCAAATCCAGAATAGACAATACAAGGGAAGACAAGGCAAAAAAAAAAGGCAATGCAAGGCAAATCCTGGCAAGAAAAAGCAAATCCAAGAAAGGCAAAGCAAGGCAAATCCAGGCAAATCAAATTCAGGCAAGGGTAGTCAAGGCAAATTCAGGCAAGGCAGATCAAGGCAAGGCAAATAAAGGTAAGGCAAATTTAGGCAGAGTAAACCCAGGCAAGACAAGGCAAGGCAAATGAACACAAGGCAAATCAAGGCAAATTCATGCAAGGCAAATCCAGGCAAGTCATGGCAAGTCAAATCCAGGCAAGGAAAATTTAGGCAAGGCAAGGAAAGGCAAATCAAGACAAAGCAAATGCAGGCAAAACAAGGGAAGACAAATCAAGGCAAGTCAAATCCAGGCATGGGAAGGCAAGGCATTTCCAGGCAAGGCAAATCCATTAATGGCAAGGCAAGGCAAATCTAGAAAAGGCAAATCCAGGCAATACAAGGAAAGGTGAATGCAGACAAGGCAATACAAGGCAAATCAAGGAAAGGCAAATTCTGGCAAAAGAGGGCAATGCAAGTCATATCTAAAAAAGGCAAGGCAAATTCAGGCAAGGCAGAACCAGGCAAGGTAAATCCAGGAAACGCACAGCAAGCAAATCCAGGCATGGAAAACACAGGCAGGGTAAGGCCAGACAAATCCAGGCATGGCACAGCAAGGGAAATCCAGGCAAGGCAAGGCAAGGGAAACCCTGGCCAGGCAAATCCAGGCAAGGCAAGGAAGGCAAGGAAACCAGGCAAAGCAAATACAGAAAAAATAATTTAGGCAAGGCAAACAGTGGCAAGGCAAATTCAGGCACTGAAAATGTAGGCAAGGTAAATTCAGGAAAGGTTATTCAGACAAGGCAAGGCAAGGCAAATCCAGGATTAAAAAGGCAAGACACCCAGGCATTGCAAATCCTGCCAAGGCAAGGCGAGGCAAACCCAGAGAAGGCAAATCCAGGCAAGACAAAACAAGGTAAATTCAGGCAAGGCAAATCAAGGAAATTCAATGCAAGGCAAAATCAGGCTAGGCAAATCCAGGCATGGCAAGCCAAATACAGGCAAGGAAATTCAGGCAGGGCAAAACAAAAAACAAATCCAGGAAAGACAAGTCAAGGAATATCCAGGCAAGGCATTTTCAGCCAAGGCAAGGAAAGGCAAATTCAGGCAAGGCAAGGCAACACAAATCCAGGAAAGAAAAATCCAGTCAAGGCAAATCAAGGAAAGGCAAATCCAGGCAAGGTAAATCCAGGCAAAGCAAGGCAAGGCAAATCCTGTCGAGGCAAATCCATGTAAGGCAATAAAAGGCAAGTCCACACAAGGCAAATCCAGGTAACATAAGGTAAGGCAAATCAAGAAATGGCAAATCCAGGCAAGGCAAGGCAAGACAAATCCAAAAAATGTAAATCCTGTCAAGGCAGGTCATAGAAAGGGAATTTTTGGCAAGGTAAGGCAAGGCAAATCCAGGCAAGGCAGATCCAGGAAAGGCAAGGCAATGCAAATCCAGACAAGGCAAATCCAGGCAAGGCAATGCAATGCAAATTAAGGCAGAAAAAGATCCAGGCAAGGCAAATCCAGGAAAGACAATGCAAGGCAATTTCAGGCTAAGCCAACACAGGTAAAGCAAGCAAGGCAAATCCAGGCAAGGCAAATCCAGGCAAGGCAAATCCAGGCAAGGCAAAGCAAGGCAAAACCAGGCAAGGAAAATTCAGGTAAGGCAAGGCAAGGCAAATCCAGGCCAGGCAAACATAGTCAAAAAAAGGAAGGTAAGGCAAATCCAGGAAAGTCATATCCAGCCAAAAAAATTCCAAAAAAAATCCATGCAAGGCAAATCCTGGCAAGGCAAATGCAGGCAAGATAAAGGAGGGAAAGAAAACTCAAGCAAGGCAGATACAGCAAGGCAAATTCAGGCAAAACATATCCAGGCAAGTCAAATCAAGGACAGGCAAGGCAAGGGAAATTCAGAAAAGGCAATGCAAGACAAATCAAGGCAAGGAAAATTCAGGCAAGGAAAAGCGAGACAAATCTAGGCAATGCAAGGTAAGGAAAACCTAGACCAGGTAAATCCAGGCAAGGCAAGGCAATTTAATGCAAATCCAGGCAGGGCAAATCCAGGCAAGGCAAGGCAAGACAAATCCAGGCAATGCAAATCCAGGAAAGGCATGGCAAGGCAAATTCAGGCAAGGCAAGGCAAGGAAAACAAATCCAGGCAAGGCAAATCCAGACAATGCAAGGGAAGGTAAATCCAGGCAAGGCAAACCCAGGCAAAGCAAAGGAGGCTAGTCAAATAAAGGCAAGGGATTGCATGGCAAATCCAGTCAAGGCGAATTAAGGCAAGTCAAATTAAGGCAATGCAAATCCAGGCAACGCAAATCCAAACAAGGTAAGGCAAGACAAATCAAGACAGGACAATACCAGGCAAGAAAAGACAAGGCAAATTTAGCAAGGCAAGGCAAGCAAAGCCAGGCAAGGCAAAGCAAGGCAAATAATGCAAGGCAAATCCAAGAAAGGCAAGGCAAGGCAAATCCAAGAAAGGCACGGCAAGGAAAATCCAGGTAGGAAAATCCAGGCAAGGCAATGCAAGGCAAATCCAGGCACTGCAAGACAAGGCAAATCAGCGCAAGGCAAATCCAGGCAAGGCAAGGCAAAAAAAATTCAGGCAAGGCACACCCTGGCAGGGCAATGCATTGCAAATCCAGGCAAGACAAGCAAGGCAAATTCAGGCAAGGCAAATCCAGGAAGGAGAAAGCAAGGCAAATCCAGGAAAGGCAAATCCAGGCAAAGCAAGGCAAGGAAAATCAAAGCAAGGCAAATTAAGACAAGGAAGGCATGGTAAATCCAGGCAAAGCAAATCGAGGTAAAACAGGGCAAGGAAAGGCAAATAAAGGCAAGACAAGTAAAGACAAAGCCAGGTAAGGGAAATCCAGCCAAAACAGGGCAAAGAAAAGCAAATCCAGGCAATGCAGGGCAAGGCAAATCCAGGAAAGGCTAATCCAGGAACAGCAAGGCAAGAAAAAAGCACATACAGGCAATGGAAATCCAGGAAAGAAAGGGCAAGACAAATCCAGGTAAGGCAAATCCAGGCAAGGCAGGAAAGGCAAAGAAAATACAGGCAAAGCAAATCCAGGCAAGAAAAGGAAAGGCAAATCCAGGCAAGGGAATGCCATACAAATTCAGGCAAGGCAGATCCAGGAAAGCCAAGGCAAGGCAAATCCAGAAAAAGCAAGCAAGGCAAATCCAGAAAAAGCAAGCAAGGCAAATCCAGAAAAGAAAAATCCAGGCTAGGCAAATCCTGACAAGGCAATGCATGGCAAATCCAAGCAAGAAAATTCCAGGGAAGGCAAATCCAGGAAAGGCAATGCAAGGTTATTTCAAGCTAGGCAAACACAGGCAAAGCGAAGACAGGCAAATCCAGGCAACACAAACCCAGGTAAGGCAAATCCAGGCAAAGCAATGCAAAACAAATCCAGGCAAGGCAAATTCAGGCAAGGTAAGCCAAGGCAAATTCAGGCAAGGCAAGGCAAGGCAAGACAAGGCAAATCCAGGCCAGCAAATACAGTCAAAGAAAGAAAGGTAAGGCAAATCCAGGCAACACATATCCAGGCAAGGCAAAATGAGGCATGACAAATATAGACAAGTTAATTGAAGGCAAGGAAAAATTCATTCAAGGAAAATCCAGCAAGGCAAATCCAGGAAAACCAATCCAGGCAAGGCAAATAAAGAACAGGCAAGGCAAGGGAAATCCAGAAAAGTCAATGCAAGGCAAATCGAGGCAAGGTAAATCCAGGCAAGGCAAAGCAAAACAAATCCAGGCAATGCAAGGTAAGGGAAACCTAGACCAGGCAAATCCAGGCAAGGCAAGGAAAACAAATCCAGGCAAGGCAAAGGCAAAGAAGGCAAATCCAGGCTAGGCAAAGCAAGGCTAATCGAGGCAAGTCAAATAAAGGCAAAGGAATTCAAGGCAAATCCAGGCAAGGCATATAAGTCAAATCAAGGCAATGCAAATTCAGGCAAGGCAAATCCAGGCAAGGTAAGGCAAGGCAAATTCAGACAGAACAATACCAGGTAAGGCAAGTCAAGGCAAATTCAGGCAAGGCAAGGCAAGCAAAGCCAGGCAAGACAAAGCAAGGCAAATAATGCAAGGCAAATCAAAGAAGGGCAATGCAAGGCAAATCCAGGTAAGGCAAATCCAGGCAAGACAATGCAAGGCAAATCCAGGCATTGCAAGACAAGGCAAACCAGGGAACAGCATAGCCAGGCAAGGCAAAGAAAAAAAATATTCAGGCAAGGCACACCCTGGCAGGGCAAGGCATTGCAAATCCAGGCAAGGCATGGCAAATCCAGGAAAGGCATGCAAGGCAAATTCAGGAAGGGGAAGGCAAGGCAAACCCAGGCAAGGCAAATACAGGCAAAGCAAAACAAGACAAATCAAAGCAAGGCAAATTAAGACAAGGCAAGGCATGGTAAATCCAGGCAAGGCAAATCCAGGTAAAACATGGCAAGGAAACGGCAATAAAGGCAAGGCAAATAAAGGCAAAGCCAGGAAAGGGAAATCCAGCCAAGGTAGGGCAAATAAATGAAAATCCAGGCAATGTAAGGCAAGGCAAACTCAGGAAAGGCAAATCCAGGCAAGGCAAAACAAGAAAAAGCAAATACAGGCAATGGAAATCCAGGCAAAGAAAGGCAAGACAAATCCAGGTAAGGCAAATCCAGGCAAGGCAAGGCAAGGCAAGGCAAGGCAAGGCAAGGCAAGGCAAGGCAAGGCAAGGCAAGGCAAGGCAAGGCAAGGCAAGGCAAGGCAAGGCAAG
>JAPYYA010003985.1:0-12265 GCA_028533165.1 Leontopithecus rosalia | reverse complement strand
TGATGAGTTCGTGTCCTTTGTAGGGACATGGATGAATCTGGAGAACATCATTCTCAGCAAATTGACACAAGAACAGAAAAGGAAACACCGTATATACTCACTCATAGGCGGGTGATGAACAATGAGAACACATGGACACAGGGAAGGGAGTACCACACACTGAGGTCTATTGGGGGAAATAGGGGAGGGACAGTGGGGGCGGGGGGGAGCGGGGGAGGGATGGCATGGGGAGAAATGCCAAATATGGGTGAAGGGGCAGAAGGCAGCAAAACACACTGCCACGTGTGTACCTATGCAACTATCTTGCATGTTCTGCACATGTACCCCAAAACCTAAAATGCAATAAAAATTAAAAAAAAAATAGAAAGTCTGAGGCTTAAGGATATCAAATAACCCCCATATGTTTACAAATTAAGATCTATACTTCTATATAATCTATAGGCCCAAGAAGTCATAATAGAATTAGAATATGTATTTCAAACTGATTTATAATAAAAATAAAGTGCATCAAAATTTGTTGGAAGCTACTAAAGCTGTGCTAAGGGGAAAATGTATAGCCTTATATGCATATGTTAGAATAGATAACATTTTGATAACGATCTAAGCATTTATCTCACGAAGTTCAAAGAAAACTAGCAAATTAAAGTCAAAGAAAAGAGAATGAATGAAATAATTCAAATAAATTAAAAACAAATATACTTAGGTAGATCAACAAAGCCTAAGGCTGGTTCTTTACAAAGAATAAATAATTTGCCTAAATGATAGAACTGAGCTGCCAGTTCAAAGAGCTGCTTGACTCCCTAGGCCAAGCTCTGAAGCCTTAATTTAAAGAGCTGCTTATAACCTCCATCTGATCCTCAGGTCACTGAAGAGTGTGATCTTACTAAAAGAAACTCTGACCATTTTATAGATGGCAGGATCCCAAATATAAGCAAAGCCTACTTTCACAAATGGATTTCAACCGTGAAATCATTCTTATTATTGCAACATATTTGCAGGGTTTTTTTGAAGTCCACATCTTTTCTATTTTAAAATGTTCCCTTAAATTATAGGAGGAAAAATCTGAAAAAGTAGTTGCTTGCTGCTTGTGTAAAATAAGATTTCATTTTTATATTAAATAAGAAACTATTAGATTGACATTATATACAAACAGGAAAAGGATCTATAGGATTGTTAAACAAAAATACTGTCTTATAGTTACCATGAACATCCTAGGTGGCAAGAGTTACATATATTTACCTAAAATATTCCCCAAAACCCTTATGTAATACTGTGTTCCCTGTGATATTGAACAAATATTAATTCAATCACTCACGGCACTGGTTTTTCCATTTTCCTTAGGATGTTTACTTACCTGTTTGAGCTCTAAATCCCAGGCCAGCTCTCAATCCAAGGCAGTGGATCTCAAAGTATGGTCTCAAAACCAGCAACATCAGCACCACCTGGGAACGTGTTAGACATTCACATTGTCAGGCTTCACCCCAGACTTAATGACTCTGACACCCTGGAGGTGGATCCCAGCAATGTGTGTTTTAACAAGCACTCCAGGTGATTCTCCAGTGCTGAAGCTTGAGAACCTCTGCCCTAAGGTAAGTGGGTAAGACTTCAGAAGCAGCTGAAAATTTTACTTGCAGTAGTAGCTACAGGAAGCTCACCCAGCTCTGTAAGTCCCTCTGCAAGTCCATAAAGTGTTGGCAGCTTATACGGAGTTCTTAACAGCACTGTCTAAAGCAAGAGACTAATTATCAAAGAAAGAACTTCCATGGCTCTCACAAAAGAGAGGTTCTACATTGCAAAACCAGGCCACAAACAGTACATTCTAGCGCACTGCAAGAAATGACAAGAAATTTAATGAGCTTATAACACCAGGATATATTTGCCTGAACGTTTGATCATTCACCAGGGTACAGTTGCCCTGCCCACAAAACAGGATATTAGCAGGAAAAAAGAAGTGAACAAGTACAAGCAATGAGCCACAGTTTCAACAACACCCAATTAGAAAATGACTTGATAGAATGAAAATAAGATGCACCTGCTTTTTTCACCAATCATTCCACAGTGACAAGGACTATATTTACTCATTTATATTTGTCCATGCCTTATTCCTACCTCTATCTTGAGCAGTAAATGAGGAAAAATCTTTCCCCTGGGTTTCCGTACACTCACAGTTCTCAACCATGTAACAATGCTCAACAACCAGGAGCGGTTCCTGGGGAGTTTAGGAACGTCAGCCTCCTAATGAAATGGAGCAGAACACCTGCCTTCCCAACTTTGTTTTGTTTTTGCTTTTTTTTAAAAAAAAAATGTAGTTTTGACAGGCACGGTGGTTCACTCCTGTAATCCCAGCACTTTGGGAGGCCGAGATGGGCCTCCCAAAGGGTCAGGAGTTTGAAACCAGCCTGGCCAACATGGTAAAACCTCATCTCTACTAAAAATACAGAAATTAGCCAGGCATGGTGGTGGGCGCCTGTAATCCCAGCTATTTGGGAGGCTGAGGCAGGAGAATCACTTGAACCTGAAAGAGTGGTTGCAATGAGCTGAGATCGTGCCATCGCACTCCAGCCTGGGTGACAGGGAAAGACTCCATCTCAAAACAAAACAAATGTAGTTTTCCCTTTCCAAACCAGAAAAAAAGGTGAAACTTAAATTGAGGTAAAGAGTGCCAAATGGAGCACCACTGATGATTGGAGGGGCGGTGGTGGGAGTAGGAGGGTGGTGAAGAGGGACTGTGTGCACATTTTATGGTCATTTCTTTCTCCTTCTTACTTGATTTTTCCCACCAGCTTACACTGTGTACAAGTTATTTCACCATTAAGCGGAATGTTCTAAAGGTCAAGATTCTACATTCCCTTCTGCCTGCTGGGAGAGTGTAACAACCCTCTCTAGTGTAACCCATACCATAGCACAGAGACTAACTCAGTACTTAAAACTTGAAAGAAACAAAATCTCTTTTGTATAATTATTCTGTCCTCTACTTTTAAAATTACAGACGTAATATTTGCTCATCTTAATAAAAGAATCCAGGCCGGGCACGGTGGCTCACGTCTATAATCCCATCACTTTGGGAGGCTGAGGTGGGCGGATCACAAGGTCAAGAGATCGAGACCATCCTGGTCAACATGGTGAAACCCCGTCTCTACTAAAAATACAAAAAATAGCTGGGCATGGTGGTGCATGCCTGTAGTCCCAGCTACTCAGGAGGCTAAGGCAGGAGAATTGCTTGAACCCAAGAGGCAGAGGTTTGTGGTGAGCTAAGATCGCGCCATTGCACTCCAGCCTGGGTAACAAGAGGGAAACTGAGTCTCAAACAGAAAAAAAAAGAAAAAATAAAAGAATCCAAAGACACTTCTATAATGTCAATAACATTTAATGTAAATAAATTTGTAATGGGCAATTGTGGGGAAATCCTCCATTGTGTATATTTTGGTGGCAAACTGTGTTCTGCTACCTAACAGATTCACACCCCCATCCACCCTGCATCTGATGCGTGGTACATAAGCTTGGCTTGCACAAACACTCCCACCTGGAATGACTGCATCTAAAGGATATGGCATAACATATCCTGTGGCACTGGCTTCTATTGCCAGTTGGTGCCACTGAGGATAAAAGTGTAGGTGATATGTGCCTGTAGTCCCAGCTACTTGAGAGGCTGAGTCAGGAGAGTTGCTTGAACCCAGGAGGTGGAGGTTGCAGTGAGCCGAGATTGCATCACTGCACTCCAGCCTGGGCGACAGAGTGAGACTCCATCTAAAAAAAGAAAAAAAAAGTCTAATAGTGGCCATGCCAGTGAGGCATGCTAAATCAGATTGCTCTGTGGTGTGACCTGAACTGTGTCACCCACTGCCAACGTTCATGCCAAATTTTTGGGCCTGTATCTTCTGTCTCAGTCTTCTAGTCAGTTCTGTGAGCCCCATTAGGCCCATTCTTTGGAATATTCTCAATAGTGTGAATTTTTTTCCCTTTGAGTTTTGAAACTGACAAAAGGCATTTGGAAACAAGCACTGATGCTAATTAATACTGCATATGGACACATACACACATAAGACA
Organism: Leontopithecus rosalia; assembly: GCA_028533165.1. Classification (NCBI taxonomy): domain Eukaryota; kingdom Metazoa; phylum Chordata; class Mammalia; order Primates; family Cebidae; genus Leontopithecus; species Leontopithecus rosalia. The sequence goes on along the minus strand of JAPYYA010003985.1, from coordinate 8,218 downwards.
TGATTATGAAGTTTTGACACTGTTTTTCCTGCCTGAAAAAGACAAATCATGCCAAATATGTTTTGAACAATGAAAACATTGTCAAAATGAGTGCATTTTAACATTTCTTAATCTCACTCTCTAAAATAATGGAATTAACTTGAATGTTTACTTATGTATTTATAGATTAAAAGCAATCCCTCATTACTGCCTGCCTTGTGTGCCTCATACATGAGCCCAGACATAACAGGACTTTACAGAGTCCCTAGAACACTTCATAATTAATAAGAAAAATTATAACTTATAAAAATGATTTGGGCTTACAGATCCATAATTTAATTACTTTAAACCTAGAAAATAGCTAGACATGGTGGCTCATGCCTCTAATCCCAGCATTTTGAGAGACTGAGGTGGGCAGATGACTGAGAGGCCAGCCTGGGCAACATGACAAAACCCCATCTCTACCAAAAAAAAAAAAAAATTAGCCAGGCATGATGGTGCATGCCTTTATTCCCAGCTACTCAGAAGGCTGAGGAGGGAGGATTCCCTGAGCTCCTTAGGCAAAGGCTACAGTGAGCTATGATTGTGCCACTGCACTACAGCCTGGGTGACAGCATTTTTAGGTTGCTGTGCACTTTTGATTTTGATATCCATATATCTGTTCATTTGTAAGTTTTTAGCACACAGTAGGCACTGAACATAGAATTTTCTTTTTTGTTCTATACCTATTACCTGGGTATGAATATTTTTCTTCTGTGATTATTTTTTTGGTGTCAGCTTTATTAAGATATACTTCACATACCATGCAACTCACCTAATTAAGTGTACAATTCAGTGGCTTTTCATATATTCCTAGAGCTGTTCAACCAACACAACTGTAATTTAAGAGGCATTAACCAAAGGAAGAAGGGACAGGAGAAGAACTCCTTCCCAAGTTAGGTACAAACCCATATTGTGGTTATTTTTCCTGAAGCATTGTAGATAGCTTTGAGGTGGCAAATTCATTCCCCCTACATTAAGGTAGCAGAAGGGTAAAGAGAAAGAAAGACCAAAAAGAAAAGCTAGTTATGGTTGCCAGTCTAAGCTTCTGATCAAGCCTCTACCCTGCTGAGCAATTAAAAAAAGCTGAGATTTTCCAATTAACAAAACATAATATATCAGATGCCTTCTTATCTGATGAAATCAAGACTGATATTTAATTAAAAAGTCAAAGTGAGAAAAAATATATAAGACATATACTATAATTATTTTTATTTAACTACATGTACATGCATTTAATGAGTTCCTTTAAGTTGTTAAAATGATAGATTTTTTTCACAGCATAGCCCTTCCACCTTTTAAATTATATTTTTGATGGTTGATTTAGCCTGATGTTTAATATATGCTAATATATAGGTAGTTATCGGCTACTTTTGATTCTAGATTTGATTATATCTCTTCATTTTTTGTTTTCCAAATTGAGATCACTAAGTTTAATTCAGAGTTTATGTTATTCTGTATTATTCATAATCTTCTAGTAAATCAAATTAAATATTCTATTGTGTGATATAAATATTAGTGCTGTCAATTTTCTGAGAATGATTAACAAACTATGTTCATGATTAGTCTTAAAATTCATGATTTCCTCTAGCAGAAGTTGTCAAAATTTTCCTGTAAAAGGCCAGATAATAAAAAGTTTAGGCCCTATGGACCATAGATCGTAGTTGCAACTATTCAATTCTGCTATAGTAGAACAAAAATCATAGACAAGACATAATCAATGAGTCTGTCTATGTTCTAATAAAACATTCTTACAAGTGCATTTGACCCATAGGACCATAGTCTGCCAACTCATGTTTTATAATATTATCAGCCCCAGGCCATCCTTTTGTTCAAGCTTTAGTACATGTTCACTTAGGACTTTCATTTGTCAAAGCATTCTTTTTAAAACCTGACACTCATAAAAAATAAAGTAAGCATGTATCAAAGATTTATTTAACTCATTATTATGAGAACCAATAAAATAAAAAAGATGAGAAAAAAGAATACAGGAGAAGCAGAAGTATTTATAGTGATTGAAAGAAAAGATGACTGAATAAAGAATGCTAAAAGAGATATAAAAGTAGTTAATGTCCTGCATTAACTATATCCCCTGGAGTGTTCTTTTCTACCAGAAATAATTTCTACCTGAAAACCACTGTCAGTTTTCCGGAAGTCACCATCTATGTGTAGAGTTGTAAATATCCCAATCAATAGAGTTAAATGAAATTTAATAGCCTTAAGTAATTAAATAATCAATGATGGATCTGTTGCACATTTCTCCAATGTGGCCATTTCCAGGTTTTGGAAATCTTTTTCTTAACACATTTCACTGTAGTACTGCACTGTGAACAATGACCTTTGATATCAGTCTTTTCTCACATTGCTATGAAGAACTACCTGAGACTGGGTTTTTATGGAGAATAGAGTTTTTTGTTTGTTTCTTTGATTTCTTCTCATAAAAAATGGGATACATGTGCAGAAAGTGTAAGTTTGTTATATAGGTATACATGTCCCATGGTGGTTTGCTGCACCTATTGACCCATCCTCTAAGTTCCCTCCCCTCACCCCCCCACCCCCCAGTTGGCTCTGGTGTGTGTTGCTCCCCTCACTATGTCCATGTGTTCTCATTGATCAATTCCCACTTATGAGTGAGAATATGCGATATTTGGTTTTCAGTTCCTTTGTTAGTTTGCTGAGGACCACAGCTTCTAGCTTCATCCATGTCCCTGAAAGGACATCATCTCATTCCTTTTTGTGGCTGCATAGTACTCCATGGTATATATGTACCACATTTTCTTTATCCATTCTATCATTGATGGCATTTGGGTTGGTTCCATGTCTTCTTTGTTATCGTAAGTAGTGCTGCAATAAACATACATATGCATGTGTCTTTATAGTAGAATGATTTATATTCCTTTGGGTATATACCCAGTAATGGGATTTCTGGACCAAATGGTATAAGAAAAAAGTTTCACTGACTCACAGTTCTGCAAGCTGTACAGGAATCATGGCTGGGAGGCCTCAGGAAACTTACAATCATGGCAGAAGGTGAAGGGGAAGTAAGCATGTCTTGCCATGACAGAGCAAAAGAGAGAGCAAAAGGGCCAGTGCTACATACTTTTAAACAACCAGGTCTCATGAGAACAGCAAGGGGGAAATCTGCCCTCATGATCTAATTACCTCCCACCAGACCAGATCTTTAACATTCAGGATCATAATTCAACATGTGATTTAAGTGGGGACACAAAGCCAAACCATTGTTCTGCCCTGGTCCCTCCCAAATCACATCCTTATATTTCAAAACACGATTATACTTTCCCAGCAGTCCTCCAAAGTCTTAACTCATTCTAGCATTAACTCAAAAGTCTAAGTCTCATCTTTTATAAGCAACAAAGATGAGACTCTTTGAAAAGACAAGGCAAGTCTCTTCAGCCTATAAGCCTGTAAAATCAAAAACAAGTTAGTTGCTTTCAAGATACAGTGAGAGTACAGGCATTGGGTAAATACTCCCATTCCAAAAGAAAGAAATTGACCAAATGAAGAGGCTACAGAATCCAAGTAAGCCCAAAACCCAGCAGGGGAATCATTAAATTTCAAAGTTTCAAAATAACCTCCTTTGACTTCAAGTCTGACATTCAGGTTACACTGATGCAAGGGGTGGCTCCCAAAGCCTTGAGCAGCTCTTCCCCTGTGGCCCTGCAGGATACAGCCCTTGTGGCTGTTTTCACAGACTGGTATTGAGTGCCTACAGCTTTTCCAGGCACAGGAGCAAGCTGTCAGCGCATCTACCATTCTGAGGTTTGGAGGATGGTGGCCCCCTTCTCACAGCTCCACTAGGCAGTACCCCAGTGGCGACTCTGTGTTGGGGCTCCAACCCCATATTTCCCATTTCCCCTCTGCACTGCCCTGGGAGAAGGGCTCCACCCCTGCAGCACACGTCTGCCTGGACATCCAGGTGTTTTCATACATCCTCTGAAATCTAGGTGAAGGTTCCTGAACTTCAATTTTTGCATCCTGCACACTCACAAGGCCAACACACATGGAAGCCACCAAGGCTTGGAGCTTGCATCCTCTGAAGCAACAGCCCAGACTGTTCCTTGGCCCCTTTTAGTTACAACTGGAGCTGGAGAAGCTGGCATGCAGGGCACCATGTCCCAAGGCTGCATAGAGCAATGAGGTCTTGGGCCTGGTCCATGAAACCACTTTTCCCTCCTAGACCTGCAGGACTGTGATGGGAGGGGCTGCCACAATGGTCTCTGAAATTTCCTGGAGGCATTTTCCCCACTGTTTTTTTTGCTATTAACATTCAACTCTTCTTTTTTTTTCTTGAGACGGAGTTTCGCTCTTGTTACCCAGGCTGGAGTGCAATGGTGCCATCTCGGCTCACCGCAACCTCTGCCTCCTGGGTTCAGGCAATTCTTCTGCCTCAGCCTCCCAAGTAGCTGGGATTACAGGCACATGCCACCATGCCCAGCTAGTTTTTTGTATCTTTAGTAGAGACGGAGTTTCACCATTTCAACCAGGATGGTCTCGATCTCTTGACCTCGTGATCCATCCGCCTTGGCCTCCCAAAGTGCTGGGATTACATGCGTGAACTCTTCTTTACTTATGCAAATTTCTGCAACCTTGACTCCTCCCCAGAAAATTGGTTTTTCTTTTCTACTGCATGGCCAGGCTGCAAATTTTCCCAACTTTTATGCTCTGCTTCACTTTTAAATATAAGTTCTAGTTTCAGATCATTTCTTTGTTTAGGCAAATGAGTTAGGCTTTTAGAAGCAGACAGACCATCTCTTAAATACTTTGCTGCTTAGAAATTTCTTCCACCAGATACCCTAAATCTTCTCTCTCCAGTTCAAAGTCCCACAGATCATTAAAGCAGGGGCACAATGCTGCCAGGCTCTTTGCTAAAGCATAGCAAGAGTGACCTTTACTCTAGTTCCCAACAAGTTCCTCATCTCCATCTGAAACTACCTCAGCCTGGACTTCACTGTCCATATCACTATCATCATTTTGGTCATAACCATTCAACAAGTCCCCAGGAAGTTCCAAACTCTCCCTCATCTTCCTGTCTTCTTCTAGAGCCTTCCAAACTCTGCCCATTACACAGTTCTCTGTGTATAGGTGTGTGTTTGTGTGTAGGCACACACAGATTGAATTTTCCAAGACCACCAAAATAGTACTTCCCATCCTGCATGGCTGTCTTACAATGTGCTATTGACACACACCCTCCTATCAAGAAGTGGGGTATATGGTCCCTCTACTTGAATCTCAGCAAGCTGGAGCCTACAGAGGAAGTAAAGCTGTGTGACTTTCAAAGGCAATGTCCTAAATGGCAATATAACTTCCACATTTTCAGGTATTTTTATAGCAATGCCCCACTTATCTGCTACCAATTTTCTGTATTAGTTTGTTCTCACACTGCTATAAAGAACCACCTGAAACTGGGCAATTTATGAAGAAAAAAGTTTTAATTGAGTCACAGTTCTGCAGGCTGTACAGGAAGCATGGCTGAGAGGCCTCAGGAAACTTACAATCATGGCAGAAGGTGAAGGGGAAGCAAGCACAACTTACCATGGTGGAGCAGGAGACAGAGAGTGAGAGAATGGGGAAGTGCTACACTTTTAAACTGGGTCTCATGATAACTCACTATCATGAGAACAGCAAGGGGAAAATCTGTTCCCATGATGTAATCACTTTGAAAAGATATTCCATCTTTTCAAACTGAAACTACAACACTTATTCTTATTATATTCAGTGGTAAAATTATGGCCTTTACACATGTTCATCCTTAAGATTCATACAGTTAGGAAGTAAGATTGTTCTCTCTCTCTCTGTGTTTGTACACATGTGTATGTGCACACACAGATTGAATTTTCCAAGACTGCCACAATAGTATTTCTCATCCTGCATGACCGTCTTACAATGTGACTTTGACACGCACCCTCCTATCACAAAGTGGGGTATATGGTACCTCTACTTAAATCTGAGCAAGCTGGAGCCTACAGAGGAAGTAAAGCTGTGGGACTTCCAAAGGCGATGTCCTAAACAGCAATGCAGCTTTCTTCCGGTTTTCTCAGTGATGTTTATTCTTGTAAGGCACTCACCCTGCTATAAGGAAGCCCAAACCAGCACAAACACAGAGGTTACATGGACAGCCACACGTATGTGACTTTAGAAAGCCCAGCTGGGGATCCAAATCATAATCAAGTCAACGGCAATACAAGTGAATGTAGATTCTGCCAGATAATTCCAGACCCCCCAACTGTTGAGTCATTCCCAGCCTACAAGTCTTGCTAGATGAGGCGCTGGATAGGTGGGAAAACAACCCATCATTCCTACTGTACTCTGTCTGAATATCTGACTCACAGAAAGCTTGAGAGATAATATGATTGTTGTATAAACCATTTATTTAAACTACTAAGTTTTCAGGTGATTTTGGTTAAGTTACAATTGAAAACTAATATAGGTAGTATGGCTTGGGTAGGTGGTTGTTTTTTTTTTCTTTTTCTTTCTTTTTTAATTGCATTTTAGGTTTTGGGGTACATGTGAAGAACATGCAAGGTTGTTGCATAGGTACACATGTGGCAGTGTGATTTGCTGCCCTCCTCCCTGTCACCTATATCTGGCATTTCTCCCCATGCTATCTCTCCCCAACTCCCCACCCCGCGCTGTCCCTCCCCTATTTCCCCCCGACAGACCCCAGTGTGTGATGCTCTCCTCCCTGTGTCCATGTGTTTTTTTTTCATTTCTACTGTCACGATAGATGAAAACTTCAGAATTCTTCCAAGTTTATTTTTGGTACTGTATTTAGATTAATAATATACTTTTCATTTCTAAAATCTCTTTTGTTGATTTACCCATCACACAAAAAAGCAATTTTTTACTCTAGCTGCATTGCTGCAAATATTACTGATTTTTAGAAAAAATATATAAATTTCTTAAAACCTCATATCTATGCTCTTCTGTTATTTTTGTAGATAATATGTTATGATATGGTATTGTAGGCTTGTTGTTCAATCCAATGTTATCTCTCAAGAATCGACGTTAACTTCATTACTCTTTAGAATGGCAAGATAATTTCTCCCAAATGGTGCTTAGTACATGGGTATCATGCTGGGTTGGGTTTATTTTCCCCCTAACATTCAAGCCATCTGTTACTCCAAAACTTTTTGCACCACCAATTAATTTATTTAAAGTGTAATAAAAAGTTTGTCACTTTCAAAGTTACTTGGGAGTAGAATCCATCTAGATTTTTACAAAATGTCATCAATTTCTTAGTTGTCTTAGCCTCATTTTATGTAACAGATTGATTTTTTTACACTTTAAGAAGTTTTTATCTTGGTTTGGTTTTCATAAAAAATACTGTTATATTCATATTTCAATTGCTTTTATGGTATTTAATTCAATTTTGTGATTACAATAACATATAATTAGTGTGGCAGCCAGTAACCATGATAGACTCCAATGGCTCCTCCTGGTATCAACATTTTTGTCTGGTTCTCTTCTACATTAAATAGAGTTGAGCTGTGTAGAGATCCAAGATGGCTGATCATTAGCAGCTCAGGATTGTGGCTCCCAGTGAAAGTGCAGAAACAAGAGGATGCCACACTTTTAGACGAATTTTTGCTGCTCACGGACCAGGAGATTCCCAGTGGAAGAGCCCCACAGGTCACCACCGCCACAGTTGTGGCCAGCGCGGTGGTTTTGCTGGGGCCTTGGCACGGCGGTTTTTGGTGCAGTCAGAAAAGTACCATCAATCTTAATGCTGCTGTTTTAGCTGGCACAGTGGGTTGCTCAGATTGCGGCGCTGGTGAATCAATAAATTGAACGTCCACTCAGAAACCTAATTAGAAAGGCGGTAATTACAAACACAACAGATGGATAAATTTATAACGAAGGGAAGAAACCAGCCTAAAATGGCTGAAAATAGCCAAAATCAGAATGCCTCTCCCTCTACAGGTGATTACAGTTCCTCATCAGCAACGGTGCAAGGCCCGATGGAGAAAGACTGTGTTCCATTAACAGAGGCAGGCTTCAGAAGGTGGATGTTAAGAAACTTCTGGGAGTTGAAGGAACTTGTTCTAACCCAATGCAAAGAAACTAAGAACTTTGAAAAAAGGTTTGATGAAATGCTAACAAGAATAGATAATATAAAGAGGAATATAAGTGAATTAACGGAGTTGAAAAATACAACATGAGAACTTCGTGAAGTATGCAC
>JAPYYA010003984.1:0-12265 GCA_028533165.1 Leontopithecus rosalia | reverse complement strand
CCCCTCCTTAGTGGAATGGGAGCCCCCCTCTCTTACACACACACACACACACACACACAGAGCCCTTTTTAGTTTGGCCTTTCCTGACCAGGAAAACATCTAACCATGGTTTCTTAAACTTTTTAGGCTGTAACCAACAGACATAAATATATTTTCTGGTGACAGTGCACACATACATATATTGACAATTAAACAAGTATTTCATGACACTACTAAAAATAAAGCTGCCCAGAAGAGGGCACTGGTGGCAAATCTGGGCCTGAGATGATTTTGCCCTTGCTGGAGTTTTTGGAATATTTTAGCTGCAGATCTAGATGCGTTAGAAGGTTGTGGCATTCATTTGGCTTTTAAAAGCCAGCTACGAGAGAGGAGGCGGCCGCAGCCCTGGCTGAAGGGCAGAAGGAAAAAGGGAAAATTCTCCTCCAAGAAAGCAGACCAATGTTGCTTAGACCCTAGCTCTGATCACCCTTGTATCAAAACTCTGCATCCAACCCTCATCCTCAGGTTGATCTCTTCTGCCCTTGACTGCTCTGTTCCCAGACGTACTGGATTGAAAAATTCATGTCCATCCAGAACCCGGAATGTGACCTTGTTTGAAAATAGGGTCTTTGCAGATGTTACTAAGGAAAAGGGAGCTCACAGTGGATTAGAGTGGGCCCTATCTAGTCCAATGATTGCTGGCTTTATTAAGAAGAGAACACACACACACACACACACACACACACACACACACACACACGTGCCCTGTACAAATAGAGGCAGAGCTTCGAGTGGCCTGGATCTGTGTGTTCTCTCAGTTCTGGGTGCTCCCATGAGCCTACAGAGACTGCAGGGTCTTCCTGAACATTGCCTGAGGAGGAAAGAGGGACTCAGAGGATTGTCCTGATATTGCCCCTCCCTCCTTCTAAACTCTTCTGGGCTCTCCCACTCCCCCAGGAAGGCTTCCCCTGCTAACTTCTGCCCTGCAAGTTGACCCCTACCTTTTAAAGTACCACCTGCTGCTGTGAACATGAATGGGTTCCTCTGTTCTTTGCACAAGGGCAGGAATGTCTGCCTGGGGTGCAGCTTGTCCTAGTGGCTGGGGCTTTCCTGACACACAGCTCCCCCCATCTGCTGTGGAGTGGTCTCACTGACATCTGGGCAAGCGACTGGAAGAAGCCACAGCCTCAGTTCGAAAGGTTCACAGCGACTGGTGTTGAGACAGTCCCACCTTCTGCAGGTGGACTTTGGCGCTGGCCTCTTGTCCTTTTATAGACATTACCTATTGTGAAGGGCTCGACTTTCACCCTCCTGCCATACCAGTGTGCAGTGCATTTTTTATTCTTTACATTTTACTTATATTTTATTCGTATTATTTCTTGTTCAATTGAAGATATACTTCTTTCTGGGTGTGCCTGTGGCACAAGAGGCTTTCTGAAGGAAGCCACTCAGGTGACTCAGCCTGGAACTGGGGCAGGCTGCGAGGGGGCATCTTCCTGAGCCCTCAGTATGTCATCCATGAGGAATGGGATGGGCTCTGGGATCTTGTTCTTGACTCCTTCCAGAGCTGAAACCAGAATGAAGCCAACTCAGACTCTGAATCCTAAACACCGCCTCCCCAACCCCCTTCTTCCCACCCCATGCCATGTCAGCTTGCACAGCTTTGCTTAGAATCATGTTTCCACTGTCAGAGCAATATTTTTTCACTGTAGGAAAGAATTAAATCACACATTTTTTTAAGGAAAAGAAGAAAAACCACTCACCCCAGAGATAACACTGCTAATACTTGATACCTGTCCTTGCAGTCCTTTTAAAAAAAAAACACCAATATTAATAGACACAGATGAGGAAAGTCCCAGACATTAAGTCGCATGCCCATGTCCCCAGGCTTCTGACTCATAGAGCTGGTGTGGAAACTGATCTGGCTGGTTCTGAAGCCCCCTGCTTTTCCATTTCACCGCTGACTTGGAGGAGAGAAAGGACCCTGAAATATCATTTAGTTCAATACTCGACTCTGGTCAAAGAGCTCATAGTGACACATACAGGAAATGAGGACTGAGGTCAGCTAGGCATTCCCTCTGAGGAATCAGTCATTCACCATTCTCTCAAAAACAGCTTATGTAAAATGTGATCTCTTAACAGGCGTGGTATTCAATTCCCTGATTAGGTTTAAGTCAGAAGGCGAACACCTCAAGACACGTGTTTGCAACAAAAGCAACAACAGCACCCTGGACACTCGCATTGGACATTCCAATGTGCACATGCATCTTTAAGCACAGAGCCCTCTGAAGATGATCTACAGAAGCAAATGTTCCTTCTGTTTTGTCTCTGCATCAAAGGAAGAAAATTGTCACGTGGTAAACAGGAACAAATAATTTATAACCCATTTCTGTTTGGTCTGAGAATGAAATGAATACCCTCACACCCTATCACAAGCACCCTTCACCCCTCCCTTCCTGCTTAGAGGAGTTAACAAGGGCTTCCCGGAGCTCCCATCCCACTCAAAACCCTCAATCTTGACTGTGCCTGGAAGACCCAAGAGGATTCTGGCCCCACTGCTCTTCTCTCATCTCATCTTCTGCTCTTCTTTTTGCTCTCTCCGTGATCATCATACTGGCTTCTTGATCCTTGAACATGCCAAGGGCTCTTCCATTAGAGAACCATAGAGTTCTCTTCCTCACTTCCTTCAGGTGTCAAAGAAAATATTGTTTCAGGACCCTCCAAGTTTATTACACCCAGAGGGATGTTAAGCCCTGAGACTGAGTCACACCACCTGTTTCCAATTCTGAAAGAGTAACTCTCTTCCCCATTGTTCCCTTTCTGTGAATGACTAGGAGAGACAAGAGACCAGGCCTTCCCCACTACCAAATCCATATCTTTGTTATAAATTAACCGCCGCCTTTATTGTCCTGTACCTAACTCAGACCAGATGACACCTGAGATGCCAAGACTGTTAAATCTTACGTGAGGAAGGTTATATCTACCTTTTCCCAAAGAAAAAGACCACCTGGACTTACTAGATCATTTGAACAATGCATTAAGCCTTATATAGGAAGATGCTGAAATTCTATTAGGTTTTCCCAAGCTTCCTCTGTGTAAAGGATCCCAAACTTCACTTTGGAACACAGGCTTCCATTCTGTGGAATCTGGGCTTCCTGGACAGGGCTGTCCTCAACCTTTGTGCTTGAGTCAACCCTGTTTAAGGTACATTCTGACCTTCTTGACTCCTTTAGGTTAACACAGGTCTCTGGGGAAATGCCTCCTTATTGGAGAGGATATCTCTGTCACCTCACCCTCATACACTGCTCAGCCCTTCCCCTTGCTTTATTTTCTCCATGGTGCTTCCCTCACATGGATGTCCTTGTTGAGGGCCTACTCCCTCTCCTTGGCTAGAATGTAAGTTGCACGAGGCCAGGGACATCAGCTTAATTCAGTGTGGTGTCTCCAGGGCTTAGAGAAGCACCTGGCACACAGGAGGTTTTCAATAATTAAGAAATTAAACTGCAAGGGCGAGAGTCGGCAGAAGTGCGCTCTTTATAAAACACAGGTATTGGTGTTTGGCTGTTGGTGCTAAGGAAGGCCATGAAAGGTGAGTTCAAATTTTGCTTCTGATACACATTGGAAGTATCAGCTCCTCTTTCTCCATGGCCACAACTCGCACTCCCTACCTCTTTTCTTTCTCAGGACTTTGGGAAGATGAAAGAACGATGTTAGGTAGGGAACATGGGCTGTGGAAAGAGCCTGGAATTGGAGATTTTCTTACTGGTTTTCTCAGTCATTCTCTATGTGACCTCGGACAAATGGCTCAGCCTCTGAAATGGGTTGCGTTGGAAGTTAGGATGGGTAAATGAGAGTGAACTGGCAATCTCTGGTGTCTGGAAGTGTTGCTCAGGCCCTCTCTATTCTCAATAATCTCGGAATCTCTTTTATCTTAGAAATTTGTGCCTCGCTTGCATTTTACCCTATAATTTGTCCACTACAACTTTTTTTAAATGTTTCAATTTTAAAAGGATGTGATTTTAGAAATCTGCACCAAAATAGTTATAGATGAAACAATAAGAAGTCTTAGACCTGATTCACAATAATCCTGGCAGGGAGACAATGTAGATAAGGAAACAGAAAAACACAGGTGGCGTTGAGTTGCTGTAGCTGGGGAATGAGCACATGGGAGTTTGTGACACCATTTTCTATACTTCTGTAGAGCACTGAAAACACAAGTGAAAATCTTTGCAGTCCCCTCCCCCGCCCCAAAAAAACAAGATCATGTATTTTTCAGGGACATGGATGGAGCTAGTCAATAATACTTAGCAAACTAACACAGGAACAGAAAACCAAATACTGCTTGATCTCACTTATAAGTGGAGGCTAAATGCTGAGAACACATGGACACATAGATGGGAATAACACACACTGGGGCCTATTGGAAGGTGGAGGGTGGGAGGAGAAAGAGGACCAGGAAGAATAATTATTGAGTACTAGACTTAGTACCTGCGTGATGAAATAATCTGTCCAACAAATCCCTGTGACACGTTTACCTATTTAACAAGCTTGCACATATACCAATGAACTTAAAATAAATCTAAATAAATAAAAAGAAAACGAAAAATTTAAACCACCTAGAGAAAGAAGATCACCTACAAAGGAACAAAAATTAGAATGACCCAAACTTCTTAACAGCAACAAAGAAAGCCAGAAAACCATACTATATGATACCTTCAAAGTGCCAAGGGAAAACAATTGTCACTCTAGAATTGAGTCAACAGTGATCTTTCAAGAATGACAGTAAGATAATATTTCAAACAAAAACTTAAGGGAGCACACCATCAAGATAAGAGCACTAAAGAAACTTTTTTTTTTGAGACGGCGTTTCGCTGTTGTTACCCAGGCTGGAGTGCAATGGCATGATCTCGGCTCACCGCAACCTCCGCCTTCTGGGTTCAAGCAATTCTCCTGCCTCAGCCTCCCTAGTAGCTGGGACTACAGGCGGGGACCACCATGCCCAGCTAATTTTTGTTTTTCTAGATACGGTGTTTCACCTTGTTGACCAGGATGGTCTCAATCTCTTGACCTCGTGATCCACCCGCCTTGGCCTCCCAAAGTGCTGGGATTATAGGCGTGAGCCACCTCGGCCAGCCTAAAGAAACTTTTAAAATTTGACTGTGGGCTATAGCGGAGGTCCCCAGGCCTTGTTCTGGCGGGTCTGCAGAGCTTATAGCTTGCATGAAGTACTCAGGCAATTCCAACCGAGCAGGGCTGGGGGTAGCTCTTCTGAGAAGAGTACCCCCCAGCATCTGTCTTCCAAGTATTTGTTGAAAGGGCTTGCATTAACTACAAACATCCTCTAGATGGCCATTTGAGGTGGGTTAATGAGGCACATGTGACCTTGTACACACTCAAACTGCATTCTCAGGAGGCTGTTTTCAGCGTTCTTATCACACCACACACTCCACTCCCTGTCCCGTTTTCAGGGTCAAGGAGTTTATTATGCATAAATAACCTGCACACAGTGCCTCAATATTTTTCCATGCCTGACCTCAAATGCCTTGTACATAAGCTTGAATATGTTGCCATGCGCCCCCCACCATGGTCTGGAGCTGAGCCCCTGAACGTCAGCTGGGTGTTGGGGCCTAGCCATGCTGGCTGTCTCTCTGTCTGTTCCACCCACACATCTGCTGCCCCCTGAGTCTGTGCCCTGACATGGGCTGTGGACCCCTTGTCCTCCTGCCCGCTGTGTCTGTTTCTTAGCTCATGCCTAGGTCTGGGTTTCCCACACCTGCCCTGCTCTGGTGATTGAAATGACTCTAGCCTGGGGTGGAGCCTCATCATCAGCGCTCAACATGAGGCACCTCGTGTGTTCCCCATGGCACATTTACCTTGAGCTCTTTCAGGTCTTGAGAAGCAGTGATGTGCTCGGGTCACCTCAGGGCGCGGGGCTTGTGGTAAGGTCAGGCACAGCAATGCGGGTATTGGCCTAGCTCAACCTCTAGAGAACTGGAGCACCATGGGGCTCAAAGAGGCCTGCGGTCAAACACCAATGGCCGTGGGACTTGACTCTGTCTCTGCTCCTAGCCCCACTATCTCTTCAGTCTCCTGCAACTTAGTGCCAGCCCCCATGTGTCTTCTGGCTTTTGTTTTACTCTCTCTTGAAACCACTTCTTCTGCCTCCCTGAGAGGGAGCTTGTGATTGGACTCGCAGGACAGTCCCTCAAGGTGGCTGCTGTCGGCTCAGGCACAGCCCCACGTGAAGCCTATTGCCAGGGTGTTAGTACCACAGGGAGCAAAAGAGGCCAGGCCACGGTTCCCCCCTCGTCTAAGTCAGAATCACTCACTCCAGAGGGGCAGTATTTAAAGTTTGAAGGGATTGAATTACCAATGTTAACAAAAGGCCACCTTATGTGAATGCGCTTTGGAGGAAGGAGTGTTGGGATCTGGAAAGGAGGAGGAATCAGCCACAAAGGAAGCCCTTCATGGCCAGCCTTTGAGGACAGGGGAGGAGCAGGGACCATGGAAGAGAGGGTAGATGAGAGTGCCATGTTGGCATTTCTCAAGTGGGAGACCAAGTTTAAAGAGGGGGCTTCCAGCCCCTCACCAAAAGCACCAGATGAATTAATGCACCTTTGGTGGCTTCAGGTTGGAAGTAGAGGATGGGGGCGAGGGAAGGGGCCTTCTAGCTTGGGCATGACAGGCAGAAATCCGGAGGTGAAGAGGGTCTGCAGACAGGACAGAGTGAATGGGGAGCCACTCCGGAAGTGGGTCTGCCCTCCTCCTCCTCCCTTCAGTGAATTAACTTGAACCCTTTCCCTTTGCCACCTTGATCGAAGAAACTAATATTCACAAAGCTTGAGGTGGGCTTTAAACACTTGCACCAGAGCAGGCTGCCTGGCCACCACCCCAGTGTGCACAGAGGAAGCAGTGGAAGCAGCCTGCTCTCTGGCCTCTGTCCCAGGAGACCTGGCCAAGGGCCTTCACCTCAGAACCCTCTCCCAGGATTGGAGGATCCACAGGGGGTGGGGTTGAGCCTACTAAACTAATTTGGCTTGGTCCTCCTGGCTCTTAATTGCTCTTTAACAAGTGGCCAAAAAGTGGAGTGAAGGAGGGGGACTGCATTTCCATTTTCAACATATGAGACATGAACCTCCAAGAGGTCAGGTGATGTGTCTGTGCCAGTGCCCCCCACCACACCCCTCAGTGACACATAGATGGGACAGGGCTGCATGATGCCCTGGAAACAGCACGTTCCTTTGACCACATTGTCCCAGGTCTATCTCTAGCTCTGTCTCTTTGCTAGCTGTGTGACACAGGGGACGTCCCTTAAGTTCTCTGCTCCTGAGTTCACATCTGTAAAATGAGGATAATAAGTCTCACCTCACGGGGAAACTCTGAAGCTGAAGCAGGAAGACAAATACAAGCTGTTTAGCCCAACTCCTGACCCCTAGCTAGGTTCTCAGTAAAACCACAGTTCCAATGACCACATCCAAGTACTCCAGGGCTGCCACACCACGCGCCACCCCTGAGCGGGAAATGGCAGCCTCCCATTGCCTGCAGTTCTTCCGGCCCCAACGTTCTTGATGCCCCAAACTACAATCTCTCCAGGGATGGTTCGTTTAGAAAATGCAGCCACGAAATGAAGTGTTTATGACATTTTTCTGGATCATGGACCCCTCTGAGAATCTAATGAAAGCTATGGATCCCCCTCCTAAGAAAAATAACCTAATGGCTGGGTGCAGTGGCTCATGCCTATAATCCCAGTACTTGAGGAGGCCGAGGCGGGTGGATCACAAGGTCAGGAGTTTGAGACCAGCCTGACCAACATGGTGAAACCCTGTCCCTACTAAAAATACAAAAATTATCCGGCATGGTGGTGGGCACCTGTAATTCCAGCTACTTGGGAAGTGAGGCAGGAGAATCACTTGAACCCAGGAGACAGAGGATGCAGTAAGCTGAGATCGTGCCGTTGCACTCCAGCCTGGACAGCAGAGGGAGACCCTGTCTCAAATAAATAGAAAAATAACCTAACACATTATAACTAGCCCCATCTTAGCATTTTACAGGACACTCTGTCAACAAAGATAAGATGTTTTGTTTAATAAACAAATAAAAAGGCTTGTTCAACCAGATAAAACACAAACAAGCATACCCTTCCACTATCAGTTCTTGCCAGCGGTCTCTGATTATAAAAGATTAGGCCTTCAGCAGCTCAAAACCATCTTCACTGACACAATTTTGCAATCACTCATGATGAAAACTTGACATTTGCTGCCTAAGACCCTGCCTCCTCAAAGGTGCTTCCTTGCAAGACCGGCAAAGCTCCCAGTCCAGACCAGGACTCCTTTTGTCTCCTTTACTCCCCCTGGACTGGTTCATTTACGCTTTCTCCTATCTCTTTCCCTCTTGATATTAATGTGACTTTGTTTGTTGGGGAATGTTTAACCTCTAACATTTATATATTAATTAAGCATACTAATATATATGGTTTGCAGTACGGACTGACTTGTGAAGTATCTTAAGCCTGTGTGTGCATAGCCCTGACTCCCGAGTGAATGGGAAGTATTAGGTAATAAGGAGAATTTCCTGCTTGGGAATTCCATGGAGCTCGTGGCTTTTGCGATTGAAATCAAGTCAATCAAAGCCTGATGTTGTGGAAAGACACAAGCATGCATGGACCTTGTTATTTCTAATTTTGCACCACTCATGACACACTGGCATATCCACCAGCCACACTGTTTTCTATAGAATTCCAAGCAACTCCCAGAAACTCTGAAACCACAAACACAACTCCTCTCCCAGGTGGAAGGGCAGGACCTGTGAGCATATGTTCAGCATCAGGAGCCATTTGTCACGCAGCCTGATCATCCCCCAATTCACCAACAGCATTTTCTTCCCAAAACGACTGGGACCATCCTTCTGAATTACCCACAGGTGAGGGTGAAAGGCACGGGAATGAGTGGACAGTGGGGAAGCTGATCTTGCGGGGCAGGGTGCAGGGGAGAGCTGGCTTGGCCTGGAGGGGAGCAGTGAGGAACCCATCAGAAGAAGACAAATGCCCTGAGCACCTGCCTTTTCTTACTCCCTTGACTAAGGATTGAACAAGAGGAAGAAAAAAAAAAAAACTCACCAGACAGAATTGAAACTCTTTAGCCAGGAAATCAGATGCACAACAGAACAGCAGCTGGGGCTCTCTTTAAGGCTTTAAACACATAGGAAAGATGTACCTTTTCTTGGTGTGGTTGAGGTCCTAGCAGCATAAGGGGTGGGAGCTCTGGCCTCGCTTACCTCACCTGCTACTCTCAGGCTGGAGAAATAAGAGTCTGGGGAACTGTGCCACCATGGTTTTTAGCGAACCAAAGAGTGCTGTTGTTTTGTTTGCAGAGGAGCTGTCTCCTAAAGGGGAGGTACTACTTGGTGTCTTCACTGCACCAGTGTCTGAGTGAGCTCTGCAAGGGCAGGATTGGAGTCCCTGAGCCCAGGTTGAGCACTGCACACTCTCAAAGCTGTGGGAAAGCAGAGGCAGGAATTCTCAACTCCCGTTCTGGGAGAATGCCCTAACTGCTAAGCACACTTTTTTTTCCCCCAGACAGGGTCTTTCTGTGCCCAGGCTACAGTCCAGTGGCAGGACCATGGCTCACTGTAGCTTCACACTCTGAACCCCTGCGTCAGACCCCCTCAGAACACTGGCACCTACAGTCTCCCAAGGACCCTCCTTGCAGGCTGAGGCCCGAGAGCCTGGAGAGGAAAGGAAATGAGAAATTTCTCCACTTTGAGCATTTCGAGCTTAATTTTCTGACTCCTTGGATGTAAACTAGAGGGATTTTCTTGGAGTTCTGTGTCCTGGTCCTTAGATCTCAGTTTCTGGTTCCCTGGCCTGCAGGCTGGGGATCCCAGGAGATACTCCAGGCCATGCCCCTAGATTATTGAGACCAGTCATGTCCTGCAACCCCTAGGGCAGGTGGAGTGTTGGCAAACTCTTCATTTTCGCTCCCTGGAGATTTCTCTTTCCTGCAAGCTCAACTGTGCATTGAAAAATAGGAATTCTAATATATATTAAAATAGTAAATAATATATTTAATAAAATATATTAAAATATATTTTAATTTTTACAATAAAATACGTATATTAAGTATATATTATGTTAAATATATATGATATATTATATACATAGTGTATATTTTATATAGCATTTCAAGGTGTTTAGAGTGGGAAGGTGGTTATCTTCCATATTGCTGGATTTGGAAGTCAGGAGTTATAGTCCAAGCAGCAAATAGTGAGTACCCATCACCTACACAGTGGCCACGCAGGGAAGTGGAAAGAGCTGTGTCACAGGGGCCCTCAGATCTGAATGCTGGGTCCTGCTTTGTCATTTGCCCAGTCGTGTGGCTGGAGGTGGGGCACCAAGGCAAAGCTTACTGGTCTCATCATCTATGAAGCTTTCTTCTATCATTTTGATTTGCATATCCCCTCTTCTGTCTGTTCTTAGCGATTTCTCTCCCATCTAGACCCGTGGAAACATGTGTGGTTCATGCAATGAACATGCAATGAAGATCATCCCAAAGTAAAAAACAAAACAAAAAGCAAATCTCCAACTGGTTAGATGAAGCCCATCCACAGTCTACCTAAATTCCACTGATTTAAGTGTTAATCTATTCCAAAAACACCTTCAGAGAAACATCCAGAATATCGTTTGACTACATTTCTTGGCCCCATGGCCCAGCCAAGTTGACAAATCATCCATCACACCTAAGTAATAACCAATGCCATTTATTAAGCTTTTTTTTTTAAGCTTGGGGTCTGTCACCATGGCTGGAGTGCAGCGGCATGATCATAGCTCACTGCAGCTGCAAACTCCTGGCTCAAGTGAACCTTCTGCCTCAACCTCCTAGGTTTACAGGCACGAACCAACACACTCAGCTTAAGCGCATGCTATATTCCAAGTACCCAGCACTGTTTCATTTAATTCTGTAAAGCCTATAAAGTAAGCTTAAATATTGTCTTTTATAAACATGAGGAAAGTAAGTCGCAGAAAAATTTTATCTAAAGGCACATAAATTTTAAAAGCAGTCAAAACCATTCTGACCATAGCCAACCTCAAAGACATAAAATCAGCCAGTTACAAGTTCTTTGGTCTTTCCACATCATTCAAAATGCTCAGAACTGAGTTCCGAGAACCCAAATGCTTCATTACATTTGAAAAGAAGAAGTTGCCTTCTGACTTCATGTCAGACAAACTGCTAAACGTTTTATATCCATTATCTTCTTTAATGCTTACAGCAATGTTGAAAGATTAAGTACATACACCAGGATTGGGTTTGCCTGTGACAAAAACCTCAAGCTCCCTTCCCCTCATATCAACAAAGTCTGAAGATAAGCTGCCCAAATTGATGAACAGCTGAGCTACCATAAGTGACCTAGGTTCCTTCTATCTTTTGACTTTGCCACTTTAAATATTATATATTACTTCCTCTTGATAGTTTAAGATAGACGTTTAGCCCCAGCCATCATGTTCATGTTGTAGTCACCAAGAAGACGGACAAGACAAACAATTAGGTTCAGGGGTACGTGTGCATGTTTGTTATAAGGTAAACTCCTCTCCTGGGAGTTTGTTGTACAGACTATTTTGTCACTATATAAGCCTAGTACCCAATAGTTTCTTTTTTCTACTCTTCTCCCTCCTCCCACCACCCACCCCCAAGTAGGCCACAGTGTGAGTTGTTCCCTTCTGTGTTCTCATCATTTAGCTCCCACTTATAAGTGAGAACAGGCAGTATTTTGTTTTCTGTTCCTGCATTAGTTTGCTGAGGATAACGACGTCCAGTTCTATCCATGTTCCTGCAAAGGACATGATTTCATTCTTTTAAGATTGAATAGTATCCCATGGTGTATATGTACCACATTTTCTTTATCCAGTCTACCAATGATGGGCATTTACGTTGATTCCATGTCTTTACTATTGTGAATAGTGCTGCAGTGAACATACATGTGCATGTGTCTTCATGACAGAATGATTTACCTTCCTTTGGCATATACCTAGTATTCAAATGGCTGGTCAAATGGTAGTTCTGGTTTTAGCTTTTTGAGAATTCTCCAAACTGCTTTCCACAATGGTTGACCTAATTGACACTCCCACCAACAGTGTATAAACATTCCCCTTTTTTTCACAACCTTACCAGCATCTATAATTTTTTGACATTTTATTTATTTATTTATTTTTAAATTTTTATTGCATTTTAGGTTTTGGGGTACATGTGCAGAACATTCAAGATAGTTGCATAGGTACACACGTGGCAGTGTG
>JAPYYA010003983.1:0-12266 GCA_028533165.1 Leontopithecus rosalia | reverse complement strand
AAAAAAAAAAAAAAAAAAAGAAAAATCTGGCAATAAGTTTTATGGTAGAAAGAAGGACATGCAAATATAGATATTACACTCAATGTTTAAAAGTGCTGATACTGGAGAACAATGATAAACTTTAAAAAATACATAGTATCAGATCTGGAGATGATTTTTATCTCTCTCATTAAAGGTGCCTTGCCTGTGAGTTTAGAGAACAGGGTTTCCTCAGCTCTCACCTTGCTGCTGATTCCCATGTCTGTCTAGCTGTATTTCTCCCCTTTATTAAACTTCTCTAAGAGACCCAGCTTAGATTTTGTATCCACTGCTTTTTTAGAATGCTACTTTATCTCCACAGAATATTTCTATGTTGCTGATAGTTTTATAAATGCACCTGGGGTTTACAAGCGATACCTGGTGTAAGGATTTATGTGACTAAAAATATTTAGATATAAATGCAGCAGCAGCAGAAAATGTCTTAGACTCTTAATAACATAAGTTGTGGTTTAGCTCTTCTCAGAGTTGACATTGATGAGTAGATGGACTTACTTCTGGAGAGTGTATACACTGGTTCCAATGTTTCTAGAATGCTTCTGTATAACACATGAAAACCTTTCCCTCTGAGATGCAGGTAGCTCCATAATGTCAACCATTATGCACAACTTTATTAAACTCTCAAGTATAATCTGGAAACCACTACAATCTGAGTAGTGAGGAAGAAAAACATAGTATAAAGTCCAAGTAAATGGCCTTATTTCCATGGTGCCATTATGTAGTTAGCTTGTTTATTTAGTAGTTTAGTTTAAATTACCCCAATACTGTTTTTGTAATGCTCATGTTAAAAAGGATAGACTAAATTTAAGCTTTATGTGTTCAGGATAGAATGTTTTCTTCACCAGCATTAGAGTTTTATTTAGCAAATGCTGTTTTTAGCTTATTAGACAATTCAAAATATGTCTTCTTACATGGGACATGCCTTGTTGTTATCACAGACAAAGACTTCATATTGCTATATGTCTATCATTTGTACTGTAGAGGAGAGATGCCATATATGGCATCCATTTAGGGCAGGTGTTAATCAAACTGCATGCCTTAGTGAATCTCTTTCTCAGAGAATTATTTTCTTTCTTCGAAGATCATTTACCATGGCCCTCATCAGTCAATATTATTAATGGGTGGTTCCTTAATATAAGTATGACCAATTCTATTCTGAGCTTCTTAGTGAGTTGGACATCTATGTGACTTCTGGAGTCATGTAAACTTAAAAGCTGGGCTGGGGTCTCATTTCAGGACATTCTTGATTGAAAGGGAGCAGAGAAAGCTGCTCTGCAGGAAAGAAAATAAGAGAAGCAAGAAGCACTCATAGGAACGGAAGGAACACAGGATCTGCCTGGAATTCTGATGGCTGTCTTTGTCTTTTTTCTGGTCCCCGGGAGGCCAATCTGCAATTACTGCTCTTGGATTCTTCTAAGAGATACACAATGCCATGGTAATAAATTCGCCTCCCCACTCACTCGGCCCCCCAGCACCCACCAAAACTACTTAAAGATGACATTGTAGCACTTTTATTCAACAATCTCTTTATCACCAATTTTCATCATGGCAGATCAATCCAGAATTTAACCAAATTTTTGTTACCTTTTTTTTCAGCCAGAGTCCTTGTATTTGTCCCTCCCCAAAGCAATACTATATAGTTTGCTCAATATTGTGATAATCTAGCCAAGTGTGGCCATAGACTAAATTTATTTTTTATTTTTATTTTTATTAGTTTTTTTTGACATTGAGTTTCACTCTTGCTGCCCAGGCTGGAGTGCAATGGCACAATCTTGGCTCACTGTGACCTCTGCCTCCTGGGATCGTGCAATTCGCTTGCCTCAGCCTCCCAAGAAGCTGGAATTACAGGCATGTGGCACCACGCCCAGCTAATTTTGTATTTTTAGTAGAGATGGAGTTTCTCCATGTTGGTCAGGCTGGTTTCAAACTCCCAACCTCAGGTGATCCACCCGCCTTGGCCTCCCAAAGTGCTGGGATTACAGGCATGAGCCACCACACCCAGCCGCATAGACTGAATCTTAATGAGCTTCTGACCCCAGTTAGTAATCTGGTACAATTTCCAACAAATATGTGCCACTGGCTAAAAAGGAGGGGTTAAGTTTTAGAACACATATATCATTACAAATCTATCACCAGAAATCCAACTGGAAATGCCCAATGAGTATAGGTTAGTAGTGTCAGTACAAGAAATGAATTATGTTATCTGCCTTATTTATTAATGAACTGATTTTCATAAATGCTTAACAGTGATTCCAAAACTCCACCAAAGACAGAACTACCCAAGGAAGGTTTTAAAATATAAATTCCTAGGCCAGTTCCAGGAAACTATGAAACAAGAACCTGTGGGAGAAGAGATCTGGGAATCTATTTATTTGTATATATGTGATTCTCCAGACCATTTTGAAGATCAATCATGTCGGAAGACCACTGTTCTAGTATATATAATGTCCAGGAGGAAACTGGAAACTTGTAAATGAAATTCAAACTACAATCAATATAGAAAAATCAATTGTATTTCTACATACCAGCAATGAACAATTGGAAATTAAAATTTCAAAAAGTACAATTTATAATAGCCTTCAAAACATGAAAGATTTAGGTATAAATCTAACAACATGTGCAAGATATATATGCTAGAAGCTATAATATATTGATGAAAGAAATGAAAGAAGACCTAAATAAATGAACATTTATACAGTATTCATGGATTGGCAAATTTAATATTAAGATGTCAATTCTCATTAATCTATAATCATATATAGAGAGATCTGTAATTTCAACTCCAGCCCAAGTAAAATCTCAGCAGCAATTTTTAAAAAGAAATCGACAAGCTGATTCTAAATTGTATAAGACAAAGGAACTAGAATAGCCTAAGCAACCTTGGAAAAGCAGACCAAAAGGGAAGGACTCATACTACCTGATTTTAAGACTTATTATAAAGCTATGGTAACCACACATTGCAGTGATGGTGAGAAGACAAGAAGATGAATGAAACAGAGGAGAGAGTTCAGAAGTAGACCCTTGCATGTATAATCAATTGATTTTTACAAAAAATGCAGGGACAATTTAGTGAAAAAGGAACGTTTTTGCAACAAATGATGCTGGAATAATTTAACATCCATATGCAAAACAATGAACTTTGACCCATATTCACATTATATAGAAACATTAACTCAAAAAGTATAATAGACCTAAATATAAAAGTCAAATAATTTCTAAATTATTTGATAATTAGAATTGTCTTCTAAAATACAATTTTAGAAGAAAACATAGAAGAAAATCTTTGTGGTCTTGGGTAAAGAAAATATTTCTTGGAGATGATAAAAATCATGATCTATAAAAGAAAAAATAAACTAGATCACATCAAAATTAAAATTAAAAGCTTCTGCTTTTTGAAGAACATGCTTATGAAAAATGAAAAGCCACATGCTGGGAGAAAGTATTTGCAAAATATGTATCTGATTTAAGAATATATCAAGAACTAAAAATCAATAATGAGGAAACAACTTAGTTAAGAAATAGGTAAGGATTTGAACAAAGACTTTACCAAGAAAGATATATAGATGGACAATAAACACATGAAAAATACTCAACAACATATTTATTAGGGAAATGCATACAAAAACAACAATGAAATGATACCATTGTATACCTATCAGAATGGTTAACAAATGAAAGCTTTATAATATCAAGTGTTGGTAAGGATACAGAACTGGAGCCCTCACACACGATTGAAGGGAATGCCACTCAGGAAAACAGTTTGAAAGCTTCTGATAAAGTTAAACACACAACATGAAAATCTCACTTCTAGGTATTTAAGGAAATAAAATATGTCTACATAAAACCTATTCATAAATAATTATAGCAACTTTATTTATAATCACCAAAATTGGAAATACCCCAAATGTTCAACAGGCAAAATGATGAGCTGCAGTACATTCATACAATGAAATATTACTCAGCAATGAAAAGGGATGTACCACTGACACATGATGTGATGGTGATGAATTCCAAACATATTATGCTAAATGAAAGAAGCCAGGCTCAAAAGGTTGGACACACTGCTTGATTCTACTTTATATGACATTCTGGAAAAGGCAAAACTCCAGAAGCAGAAACTATATCATTGGTTTCCAGGAGTTGATTGGGTAGAAAGGTTGATTACAAAGGGATGAAGATGTTACAGTACTCAGTCCTTTGTAGTGATAGGACTATATGTTACACTGCTGTGTGTGTTTGTAAAAATCCATAGAATCTTATGTGAAAAAGAATGATTTTACTAAATTATGTCTAATCTCGATGAAACTGTCTAAAAGAAAAACACAATAAAAAACAAAGTTTCAGTTTGGTGTGTCAAGTGTACTTTGCTTTCAGGTTGATCCTTTCCAAGATTCAAATTATCTTTTTCACCCTTCCAAATGACTAAGGTAACAAATGGTCTGCCAGAGTCTCCTAATGTGGAAATTCCGAGAGAACAGTGTGCTATGTACCACTTCATTTGCTCTTGTGATGGGCTTTAGACATCTACTATTATTTATTACACAGGTTTAGGATATAATGTAGAGGTCACCTTCCAGCTGCAGTGAGATATTGATAGACTGGGATTGATGGCGGAGAGGAAGAGCATTGTTATGTTTCTACTAGATATCAGAAAACCTGCAAAACAAAGTAAACATTCAACAATCCTATAGACAATAATTTTGGGAAAATTTCAATTAAAAAAAACTTGGATTTAGTTAAAATGCTAAGTTGCACACCAATTATACTTAAAATGGGCATAGTTAAGAGTTTCTCGGCCATTGGCTTCTGCATGCATTTGTAACAGAACCTTCAAGAAGAGGGGAGGAATTTCTATGATCTCAGGGCCACCTCTGTGCTGCCTCTAAGCAGGTATTATGCTAAAAGAAAATGGTAGCTAATCTCCAGAATGCCATCAAACTTTCTAGTACTTGGAAGTATGCAATGAGTACAAGAGTTGAGAAATACAAACTGAATTATTAAAACGTTATATTCAACATATTTAATTTCCAGAATTTGCCCTCTGCCTATTGGACCTCAGAGAGGTTAAATGATTTGTCCACAGCTGTTTAGTGACAGGAATGATATTTTAAACTCAGGTCTTCTGACTCTAAGGCGAGTGCACATTATATTGCTTTACTTCTTCTCTCAGCAGTTCACAAATGTATAAGCCATGATGGTGTGGTAAATCACATCAGGAGATGCCAGCAGTATTTCTTCTCTAGACTCTAGTGCTGAGAAGCTGAATACAACAATCTTTAAATTAATTCTTACTTGGCAGTCCATTATCATTAGATTGATTTAACTCAGCTACATTTTTAATATTTCAAAGACAGAAGATATATGGCACCTTATTTCATCTTTTCTTATAATTTAAAAAAAATACTGTAGAAATGAAGAAGGAAAATACTTAGTAACATTCTTCACCAGAATGTAAAATCCCTTTTTCTTGCCTTCCATGGCACCAGCCTCCCAGCTATCTCTTTCCAGTTCTCTTTAAGCCCCTTGGAGGATCACCTCCCTCTGCTTGCCCATTGGAGGCTGTTTCCCAGAGTTCTGTCCTTAGGTCTCCTCCCCTCCCAGTGTACATGACATCTCCTCGGTGAGGAGAGCAAAGATCACCTGGTGACCATCAAGCAGGTAACTCACAGACAAAAATCCTTATCTGAGGAATTTAGAAGTAATTATGAAGTGGTGTCATTGTCTGGGGTAAATACCTGGGATTCGCTGTCTCATGGCCATGGAAAACTAGGATGCCAGTACACAAAGAGTGCAGTTAAGAGCAAAAGTTTAACAGGCGGAAAAAAGATAAGAGCTCTCTGTGCAGAGAAGAGTCCCAGAGAAAATAGGTTGTGGCTTACCCAGTGGAATGCAGGTTTTATAGATGAGCTTGAAGGTACAGTGTCTGATTTACATAGGGCATGAAGGATTGGTTGGACCAGGTGTCCCATATGCACAGCACTGAAGAAGCTGGCTTCCCTACCCTAATCTTTTATTATGCAGATGGGTTTTCTACTGGGCTGGCACCATGTTGCCTGGTTCTTTACTGTACACATGGTGACAAAGAAAGGGAAGATGGAGCCTCCATGTTGAACATGCCTGGCCCTCAGGTAGCGCTTTTCTATTGGCACAGCTGCTGGCATTCACCAGTGTAAGTTTCCAGCTTATCTATGTCTGCAGCTCAATTTTTCAGGCTGCTCTTTGTTAGAAATGATTTCGGGGCTGCTTTTTGTTAAAAGGGAAATTCTGCCAAGGACTCTGTTACCCTTACTGTTAAGCATGCTCTGAACAAAGAGACCACCTAAACAGGCTTTGTGTGAGCAACAAGGCTGTTTATTCACTTGGGTGTGAGTGGGTTGAATCTGAAAAGAAAGTTAGTAGAGGGGTGGTGGGATAGGAGCTAGTTTTATAGGTTGGCAGTAGGTAATGGTAAGTTACAGTTTAGGGCAGTTTTTTGCAAGCCAGGGGAGGTGGGTGTCATGGGGTCCAGTGCCACAAGATTGACCTGTAAGTTGAGGCAGGAAGAGTGGTAGAATGTCACAACGTTGGTTAATCAGGCCACAGGGTCCAGGGTCACAAGGCTGACTTATCAGTTGAGGCAGGGACAATGGTGGAATGCCACAAGGTCAGTTAATCAGGTACTGCATGAGCTAGCTATTCTTCTCCTTTTGCAGTTTTTCTGTTACCTTTGACTTTTTGGCTCCAGGAGGCCATCTGGAGGAGTGTGTGTGGGTCACAGGGGTCACCATGCCTTGACTATGGTGCAGTCCTTGGTGCAGTCAGTTCAAAGAACCTTGCACTTACTACCTGCCTAAATAATTTCTTTCTATCTCCTGTATCAATTAGACTTCTCTATTATCTAAAGTTGGCATCCGGTTTGAAGCTTCTTTACCCCACAAATATATAAGTAACTAGAATTTCTATACATCTCCAGAATGCATGCATGCTGAAACCCATTATGCAAACCTGGCTGACACAAAAATGTCTACAAATGTCATAACTTATCATGACATATGAGGCTAATATAGTCCCAATTACCCTTCAGCTCCTGCTTTAAGGTCTGTAAATACTCCTGAGGAAGAATCCATTGTGTCGCACTCCGTCCTCTTGCTGAGGTACCCTGCTGCAACTGCACTCTTCGACAACGTTCTTTCTACCTAATAAAACTTTCCTTTCTCAGTACTATACTGTCAGTAGTAAATTCTTCTTACCAACCTGCCAGTCGACCACCTTCTGATGTTGGGGCTCTGACACCTTGCCTGGTGCTGGGTGATTGCTTTCACTCAATTACATGACCATCTGTAGACTGATGACTTCATATCTGGTATAGACCATTCTGTCCTGCAGAACCACAGATTCCATTTCTTCTTAGTGGACAGTTCTGTCCCACAGAGAACTGAATGACCCAGAGAGAACTCAATCTCAACCTGCCCCAGTTGAATTTCACTGCCTTCCCTATACTCTACTCTCTGCCCTTTCCATCTGCCCACCCTCCCTTAAATTCCCAATGACATAAATGGTACCTGGGAGTCATGTTCAAGTGCTTTCCCTCTTCACATCCAAGTATCCAACCAGTCTTATTGTTCTGCCTGCGTTCTCTCTCTCAAAGTCTTTTCTTCTGGATATCCCTTCAATAAAACCCTCATCAGGTCTAATCTGTGTTATTCTAGCTCAGGTCCTCGCTAGTTTCCCTCAGCTTTGTCCCTGTCTCATTTCTGAGGGATACAGCTGAATCATGTTACTTCCACCCAAAGGCCCTACAATAGTTTTGTACTCTCACAGAGCCAAATGTAAACTCCAAGACCCCGTCGTTCCATCTGCAGCTGAATCCTAATTGAAATCTAAGTTGAGCTGCACTGAACTACCTGCAGCTATCTAAGTACCTTTGCCGTTAATCATCTGCAATTATATGCCTAAACTGCTCACTCCGTCCAACCTCTTAGTGCTGGCGTGTTAGAGCTTTGCCTTTAATGTCCTTCTCATTATGGATTTGTGTATCTTTTAAAATTTAATATGATTTTCTTTTATTTTCACTTTTTACTCCCTGAATTTTTCACAATGATCAAGCAAATAATTTTTAAGGAGAACATCTAACATTTATTAAGATACTACCTAAGTGAACAGGGAATGGCTTTATCATTTTCTACTTTATTTTTATGACATCCAGATGAATATAGAAATTGTAAACCTTCAAAAAAGTTATTGTTGCTTTAGGTCTATTCATATGTGCAAGATTTTCAATTGTATGCCTAACTCATACCATTTTGAGGCAAGTTTTGGGGCTGAGGGTTTACACCCATTTCTCCACTAAGAGAACTGGGTATTCCTTACCTGCTGTGTAGATGTTTTCATCCCCTTCTTTTTATAAAATAATTAAGGGAGTTTTGATTTGTAGAGTTTAAGAGTTACAGAAAAATTGAATACAGTTCCATATATGCATCCCATCCCCACCCATACGTAGTTTCTCTATTATTAACATCTTTCACTACTGTGGTACACTTGTTAAAACTAATGTAGCAATATCAATACATTATTAACTATATTCCAGAGTTTACTTTCAGGTTCGCTCTTGGTTGTACTTCTACAGGTTTTGGCACATGTATACTGTCATATATCTGCTAGTGTAGTATCAGAGAATAGACTCACCTGTGCTTTGCCTATCCATCCTCTCCTTCCTTCCCCCACCCCACCCAGCTCCTGGCCACCCTCATCTTTTTACTATCTGGATAGCTTTTATGTTTTATTTTTGGAGACAGAGTCTCACTCTGTCACTAGGCTGGAGTGCAGTGGTGCAATCTTCACCCACTGCAACCTCTACCTGCCAGATTCAAGTGATCTTCCTACCTCAGCCTCCCAAGTAGCTGGTATTACAGGTGCACACCACCATGCCCTGCTAATTTTTTTCTGTACGACTTTTAGTGGAGATGGGACTTCACCATGTTTGCCAGGCTGGAGTCAAACTCCTAACCTCAAGTGATCCGGCCTCCCAAAGTGCTGGTATTAGAAGAGCAAGCCACTGCACTTGGCCTGTCTGTATAACAGTTTTCAACACAGACAGTAATTTTGAGCCAAAGTTTCCATCATCTTTTTAAGCAGGCTTCTATTTGTTTATAATGAAGAAAGAATGTCTTTATGAAACATGAGTTATTTAGCATAGTCAGAAACTGTTTACAGATTGAATTTTTAAAGTTGGTAGTACTTTTCTTTTCTTTTTTTCAAGATTCAGTTTGCATTTTCTATTCCCATTTACTTACAGTGAATACATCGTTGATCAACCAAAGTTACCGGATGAAGAAAGACCCTTGGGAAACACATGTGGTTCCAAACTTAGACCCAGAAATGCCCATGAGGAAAACTGACTTCTCTTGTCTATGACCAAGTTGCTACTGTTGACATCAGAGTAAGAGGTTATCATTTTCCTACATGTGAGAAGGTGAAATAATCCGATATACAATCTAGGCAGTTGAAATGGTCAGCATGATCATCTGTATTTTGCCATCAGAAAAACCCCAGTGATTTAAATTGCAGACCCCCACATGGTTTTTTTCAGATGGATAACTTTAACAACTCATTTCTAGAGGCCCTTCCCATTTAAATTTGATGGTACTGATACCAAAGAATGGGGGGCATGCTTATCACTACTTATTTTGGGGTAAATAATCACAATACCCACTTAACAAAGCTGCTAAAAGCTTGGTTGGTGTTACCGTGCCCCAATCACAGGCAAGAAGCAGTGGCACATTATAATCATTTGACAGGAAATAATTTCAAAGGGACATAGAAAAATTGAAAGTACACATGGGATATGATCAAAGTTAAAAGAGAATTTCATTTCCAACAAATGAAAGCAAGGTATTTAGGTTAAAGCTCACATTGACAGGAAACAGAAAAGGCAACTGCTCATGTTAGAAGGAGAGTGGACTGCAGGACCCACTAAAGTCCCTGCGGTCAGATTAATGGCTTAACAAAAAGTGGTAATTTTCCGCCAGCCATGGTGGCTCACGTCTGTAATCCCAGCACTTTGGGAGGCCAAGATGGGTGGATCATGAGGCCAGGAGTTTGAGACTAGGCTGACCAACATGGTGAAAATCTGTCTCCACTAAAAATACAAAAATTAGCTGGGGGTGGTGGTGTGCACCTGTAATCCCAGCTATTCAGGAGGCTGAGGCAGGAGAATTGCTTGAACTCAGGAGGTAGAGGTTGCAGTGAGCTGAGATCATGCCACTGCACTCCAGCCTACATTCCATTTCAAATAATAATAATAAAAAGGAATACTTTTAGAGTGCTTTTCCTCGTATCTATCTTGATACAAATTGTCCTTATCAGATGTTTATATAGCAGTGTTTTAATATGCTGAAAGTCTGCTGCAGAGAGCAACAGATTTGAGTGGTCAGAAATGATCCTGTAGTGAAAATACGATTTTCCTCTTCCTCTTTAGTGAAATACTTGAAAGCCTACTCTGTCTCTGAGTTGAAAGTATGATTTGTTATTCCAAAACTATTTTAGTCTCAGCAGCGATGGAGTTTGCACAGGCGTTTTCTGTAACGAAGGCCGACTCTCATTAGGGTGGAAAATAAAGTCTATAATTCATAATAAGAGATTGCTGCCTTTGAAATCACTTCCTACCACAATACTGGCCACTTCATTACAGTGGTAATTAGAAAGAAAAAAAAACTGAAATGGCTATTTGAAGGGAAATTAGTGCTTAATTTCCAAGACTGTTTTATTTTAATGGATGCAACTCTAGCAAAATTTTATACTTCAATTGCAAACCCAAGAATGATAAGGCTAGTGTTTCAGATCTGTCTTTTAAATGGAAAACACTTAAAAGGAGCATGTGATGAAAAAGCATCTAATGACTGAATATATCCCTTCAAGTCAAATATACTATCTTTAAAGGAGTGTTTAAAGAATAAGTATGTATATGAAGGTAGGCATGTGTGGGTGTAAGTGACATCCATTTAATCAGCTGCTACTGTCATTAACTGAAGAACACCTCTTCCAGCACACAATTTGAGCTTGTTAAAATTAATCCAATTAAGAGAAAGTGCTGTAAAAAGAAAATCTCCTATTTTATTAAAAATGTCTGATGCAGCCCAAAAGGAAGGAATTGATCTTTTCTTGGAAGAGGAAAACAAGATTTAAGACAAAGAAATAAGTATAGGTTAATGTAAAATTCTCCATTTTTAGAGAGCTGCTGAGTTCTTCTAAAGAATGTTTGTTTTAGGGCAGTATGGCCCAAAGTAATTTACAGACTCAACGCTATCCCCATCAAGCTACCATTGACTTTCTTCACAGAACTGGAAAAAACCACCTTGAACATCACATGGAACCAAAAGAGAGCCCGCATAGCCAAGTCAATTCTAAGCAAAAAGAATTTTTGCTTAGCAAAAATGCATAGCAGGAACATCACACTACTGAACTTCAAACTATACTTCAAGGTTACAGTAATGAAAACAGCATGGTACTGGTACCAAAACAGAGATATAGACCAATGGAACAGAACAGAGGCATTGGAGGCAACACAACATATCTACAACCATACAATCTTGGATAAACCTGACAAAAACAAGCCATGGAGAAAGGACTCCCTGTTTAATAAATGGTGTTGGGAAAACTGGCTAGCCATGTGCAGAAAGCAGAAACTGGACCCCTTCCTGACACCTTACACTAAAATTAACTCCAGATGGATTAAAGACTTAAACATAAGACCAGGCACCATAAAGACGCTAGAAGAAAATCTAGGCAAAACCATTCAGGACATAGGAGTAGGCAAGGACTTCATGACCAAAACACCAAAAGCATTGGCAACAAAAGCCAAAATAGACAAATGGGACCTCATCAAACTCCACAGCTTCTGCATGGCAAAAGAAACAGTCACTAGAGTGAATCGGCAACCAGCAGAATGGGAAAAAATTTTTGCCGTTTACCCATCTGACAATGGGCTGATATCCAGAATTTACAAAGAACTCAAATAGATTTACAAGAAAAAAACAAACAAGCCCATTCAAAAGTGGGCAAAGGATATGAACAGACACTTTACAAAAGAAGACATACATGAGGCCAACAAACATATGAAAAAATGCTCATCATCACTGGTCATTAGAGAGATGCAAATCAAAACGACATTGAGATACCATCTCATGCCAGTTAGAATGGCGATCATTAAAAAATCTGGAGACAGCAGATCCTGGAGAGGATGTGGAGAAATA
>JAPYYA010003982.1:0-12266 GCA_028533165.1 Leontopithecus rosalia | reverse complement strand
CCTAACAATAGCACTGAGGCTCTAGAAGAGGTATCTCAGTAGAGCTGGGGTCGGATATACAGGAAGAACCAGAACTTCCTCATACGTCATAGCACTACTATGTAGAACAGTGTTTCCTATATTTGAAGACTGACTTACTAACTTTGTTTATTTAGAAATCCAGATATCCAGACTCCACCTCAGACCAACAGAATCACTGTCCGGTAGAAGGGACTATAAATATGTATTTAAGCTCCCCAGGATTCTTTCAAGGCAAATTTTGGCCCTTCATCACAGGGGTCCATCACCCTGTCACACACTAGAAATGTTTTTCTTTTTATTCTGAGACACACTCTCACTGTGTCACCCACACTGGAGGGCAGTGGTGCCATCTCGGCTCACTGCAACCGCAGCCTCATGTGTTCAGATGGTCCTCCTGCCTCAGCCTCCCGAGTACCTTGGATTACAGGCACGTGACACCACGCCCGTCTGACTTTTGTATTTTAGTAGACACGGTGTTTCACCATGTGGGCCAGGCTGGTCTCAAACTCCTGGCCTCAAGTGATCCACCTGCCTCGGCCCCCCAGAGTGCTGGGATTACAGGCGTGAGCCACTCTGTCTGGCCTCCAAAGGGATACCTTATACATCAACTCCTCACAACTGTCCTGTGAGTTAAGTTGTGCACCTACGACCCTGGGGTTTGGAGTTACCCAGGCTTGGCTTGAAATCCTGAGCCATTGCTTCACAGCACTGAGCTCCCTTTTCGTACCTGTAAAGTGGAGATAACAACACGTCGGAGGGTTATTTTGAGGTCTAAATAGAATATATAGGACTACTAGAGCGGTCCTATTCTTGACAGGTGTGGTAACTGAGACGTGGAGAACTCAAGGGGTTTGTGCAAGTCCTATTCAAGTCCAGGTGTTCTGACCCTAAGTATTATTGTTTCTCTTTTTCCTGATAAAATATTTCAGGCATAGAGAATTATGTCGGGGAATATGCTGTAAAAATCACCAAGCTCTAATAAGAATGACAGAAACAAACTAAAGCCTCCTGTGTGTCCTTCTCTGATCCAGTTTACCTTCCTCCCTCCCTACTCCCTGTCCTCCTGCTCTCCCCCCTCCACAGATAACCACTATCCCGAATTTGGTGTTTTTTATTCTCTCAATGGCTCCATTCTTGTACTCCATATTCACGTGTCTATGATGAACTTTGATATTGTCCTATCTGCTTCCAAACATTTTTATTTTGTTTTGTGCTCTTTTTTGAAATGACGTCGCATTCTGTCACCCAGGCTGGAGTGGAGTGGCACGATCTCAGCTCACTGCAAACTCCGCCTATGGGCTTCAAGCAATTCTCCTGCCTCCGCCTCCCAAGTAGCTGGGATTAGAGGCACCTGCCACCACACCCGGCTAATTTTTGTACTTTCAGTAGAGAACGAGTTTCACCATCATGGCCAGGCTTGTCTTGAACTCCTGACCTCTGATCCACCCACCTGGACCTCTCAAAGTGCTAGGACTACAGGCGTGAGCCACTGGGCCTGGCCGCTTTGAAACTTTATATGGACGGTGACATAGTGTACCTATCGTTCTGCAGCTACATGTGTTTGTTCAGTAGTTTCCCTTTATTTTTTCCAGACAGTCTTGCTCTGTCACCCAGGCTGGAGTGCAATGGTGCAGTCTCAGCTCACTGGAACCTCTGCCTCCCGGGTTCAAGCAATTATCCTGCCTCAGCTGCCTGGCTGGCTGGAATTACAGGTGTGCACCACTATGCCTGGCTAATTTTTGTATTTTAGTAGAGACGGGTTTTCACCATGCTGGCGAGGCTGGTCTTGAACTCCAGTCCTCAAGCGATCTGCTGCCTAGGCATCCCAAAGTGCTGGGATTACAGGCGTGAGCTACAACACCGGGCCTGATTCAATAGTTTTTGAGATTTAACCATGTTGACACGGGTCCTAGTCTGTTACCGATGCTGCTGCAGAATACCTGAGACTAGGTAATTTATAAAGAACAGAAATTTATTTTCTCAGGATTCTGAAAGGTAGGAAGTCCAACATCAAGGCTCCAGCAGGTTCAGTTTGAGGGCTGCTCTCTGCTTCCAAGATGGTGCCTTATTGCTGCATCCTCTGGAGGGGAGGAACATGGTGTCCTCACGTGGTGGAAGGTGGAAGGGCAAACGATGTCCTATCTAAGGGCCTTAACCCGGTTCATGGAGGGATTCATGAACAAAGAACGCCCATGATCTAATCATTTCTTCATGGCCATCTTGATACCATCACAATGGCCCTCAAGGTTCAACTCCTGAATTATAGAGAGGACACATACAAACCATAGCATTCCATCAAGTTCTAGTTCATGTATTTTAACCTTGGTTTAGTATTCCATTTTGTAAATATGCCACAAATGCTTTACTCATTCCCCTGCTGGTAGATACGTAGATTCTCTCCAGGTGTCTGTTCTGATAAACTTTGATACAACGGCCGTTATCATACATATCTCTTTGGAAACATGAACAAAAGCTCCTTTAAAGTCAAATTACTAGGTCACACACTACTAGCAGATTTAATTCTACTGGATGATTCCAAATAGATTTTCAAAGTAGTTGCATTAACACTCCCACGAGCAGTATGTAACAACCCTTTTGCTCCACATCTTCAGCAACACGTAGTGTTGTCCGACTTAGAACTTTCTGACAATCTGATGGGTGCGAAATCTTATCTGGTTGTGCTTTTAATTTGTATTTGTCTGATTACTAATGAGACTAAACATGTTTTCCTGTGTTATTGGGCATGCCTTCACATTCTTTGTACACTACGACACTGGTCCATTATTCTTGTTGATGTGTGATGTGTTTACGTATTTTGGATGCTAACCGTCAGTGTGTTATATGTGTTGCAAAGATTTTTCTCCCAGGCTTTCCTTTTTTTGTTTGTTTATAAAGACATTGCGTATAAATCTTACTGCAGTCAAACGTATTAATAGTGGTTGTCTTCGCGGCCACAGTCTTTCGATCATATTACATCACCTCTCTGTGTCGTCTTGACCCAGTTAAGATTCCCCTTCCCACGCAGGCCTGGCAGGCCACTCTCTTCCTCCTTTGCCTGCAGTTTTTGTCATGTTGACATGTGCCTTTCGCTATGGCCGTGATGACTTGGATGTGACTGGTCTGACATTCCGGAAAGATCTGTATGTGCGGACCCTGCAAGTGGTCCCAGCTGAATCCACCAGCCCTCAGGGGCCCCTCGCAGTCCTACAGGAGCGACTGCTGCACAAGCTAGGGGACAGTGCCTACCCCTTTACCCTGCGGGAACTGACCCCAAGCCCTGGGCAGGCAGGGATTCCAGGGAAGATTAAGAGAGGAAGCTCAGAAGAAGACATTTAAAAAAAAACCAAAAAAAGGAAAACAGAGAGAGAGAGAGAGAGAGAGAGAGAGAGAGAGAGGAAGCTCAAGAAGAGCAACAAGGGAGAGGGGTCCCTATTTTTCTTGTATCGGTTTGAATTCTTTTCTTTTCTACTTCTTTCCTGGCCTCATTTTGTCCCCTGGATGGTGACCAACCTGCCCTGTTCTGTGACACTGCAGCCAGGTCCTGAAGATGCAGGCAAGGTGAGGACGGAGGACTGGGTTCTAAGAAAGAGGGATACATGGTAGTGCCAGGGTAGAGGAACAGTGGGACAAACAGTCAAGACTGGAGAGAGATGGACAGCTAAGGGAGGTGGTCAGGCATTTCCTTATAGGTCCATGGGGAAGGGAGGACAGCACTGGAAATGAGCTCTCTTTGCCCCTGTCCCTTTGCAGCCCTGTGGGATTGACTTTGAAGTGAAGAGTTTCTGTGCTGAAAACCCGGAGGAGACAGTCTCCGAGAGGGATTCTCTGGTTCTCCCCTAAAGTCCTTGCCTCCAGCCTCTCCCAGGAAACAGATCCTGCTCTGCTGACAGAAATACCCCACTTCCAACCTCCACAGCATCGTCGCCACCGGTGACGCCCATTTCTCAGTCCCCTCTGACTTCTCTTCTTTGCTCTAGGGCAAGGGTCAGCAAACTGTTGTGTAAGGTCCAAAAAATAACTATTTGTGTTTTGTGGGCCGTGTAGTCTCTGTCGCAACCATACAACTCTGCTGTTGTAGCACAAAAGCAGCCACAGGAAGTACAGGAATGAGTGAGTGTGGCTGTGTGTCCGATAGAACTTTGTTTATGGACACTGAAATTTGAATTTCATGTAATGTCCGCGTGCCGTAAAATATTACCGTTCCTTGATTTATTTCAACCATTTACAAATATAATATAACCGATCTCAGTTCCTGGACCATAGGAAAACAGGCAACAGGCCAGATTTGGCCAGTGGGCCATAGTTTACCAACCTTTGGTCTGCATGTTACATTAAGGGTCTAGAGGAGTTCTCTGAGGGCGGGGGGGGTGGGCCTTCCTCTATTCCCATTCTTAAGCAAGGGTTGGGCTATGGGGGTGGCATGGGAGAGGTCTGTGGGTCTGAAAGGAGGATGCTTTGGCTGATCCGTTGGTCTCTGCTCAGAGACTACGTGCGACTGGTTGTCCGGAAAGTACAATTTGCACCGCCGGAGGCAGGCCCTGGCCCCTCAGCCCAGACCGTCCGTCGCTTCCTTCTGTCAGCTCAGCCCCTACAACTCCAAGCCTGGATGGACAGGGAGGTTTGTGACCCGCGCTTCCTGCCTCCTACCCCAGCACGCCCTCTGATGCCCTTTCTTCACTGATTTCCTACTTGGGCAGGCAGAGATGGGAGCCAGGGTGGCAAGAGTGCTAAGGAAACAGGGTTTATAGGTCTCCATCTGTGCATTCTTCCTCCAGCCTTGACATGGGTCCCTCCTCCTGCTTTAGATTCACTACCACGGGGAACCCATCTCTGTCAATGTTTCTGTCAACCACTCCACCAACAGGGTCATCAGAAAAATCAAGGTTTCCGGTGAGTTTCTTTTCCCATCCCTCTGCACCTGGTCCCAAAGCCACGGGTCTTTTTCCACAATTCTGCCCCAATTACCTGTCTGCATTCGTCTAGGCTTTCCCTCTATCACACACCTGTCAAAATGCACATCTCGTTCTGTCACTAACCACGTCATGCTGCATGACGTATAGTGTACCTGTGTATAAGGTCACCTCTAAGGACAGTAAGCTGGGGTCTCAAACATGACTGATTGATTATAATCGTGCTTTTCCCGGCTTGTTCAGTCGACCAGGTCACTGATGTTGTCCTGTATTCGCCAGACAAGACTGGGTTCATTCAGGAATTCACGTGAGCTGGCACTGGGGCTGGGGTCAAAGAGCTAAAGGGTCGGGTGTTGGGAAGAGGTCCCTAGGCGGGTGAGAAGGTGGGAAGAACAAAAGGGAGGGAAGTTCCAAAGAATGGGGAAGTTCAAGATGAAGGCTATAGTAGAGAATGGGAGGGATTCCCAGGACAACGGGATGAGGGGACAAACCTTACCCCCAGGAGTCCCATCACAATGCTGAGCAAGGGCAGAAGCATAAGGATTTCCCACCAGAATGAATTTCTCCCAGTCTTCACAGTTAAACACGTTACGTCTCCGGGATGCTACCGTAGGTTCTCATACAATCTGGTACAAGATACTCTGGGGAGTGAAAGTGTACTTAGTAGGCAAACCCAGTCTAAATCCTTCTCTTGTTCGTCTGTCAAAGGGAGACTGTAGCTGCTAATTCCAACTTCTCCCAGAGCTTTGCAGTAATCCCGATCCTGGCTGCCAGCTGCCAGAAACGGGGCCTGGCACTGGATGGGAAACTCAAGCATGAGGATACCAACCTGGCCTCTAGCACGATGTAAGCTCAAATGTAACGCTCAGCCTCCATTTCCTACGCCTCCACCATTCCACAGGCTATGTATACAGCTCCTAGGTTTCGTCTTCAGTGAAGCCTACCTGTTTTTAAGCTGTCTCTAGAGCAGTATTCACAGATCTCTCCAGGACCGAGGGCCAGCAGCAAGCTCAGTAATGCCCATGCGACCAACGGCAGGCTTAGGGCAGAGGTGGAAGGAAAGGAAAACATGGAGAGAAGAACAAACCTTATGTGGTATAAGATTTCACAGTTCACCGAGGTCCTACACATGTACTGTGTCTTCTTTGTGAGATTCCCACTAAAGTAGCCTGGATAGATGTTCTTACTCCCTTTTACGCTTAAGGGCCCTGAGGCTCAGAGAGAAGAAGGAACTGGTTTAAGGTGGCATGGCTGATAAGAGGTAGAGGCAGACAGGATTTTAGCACATGTCCTCCGGCTCTGAATATTGTGATCTCTACGGAATCTACTCTCTAGAGAAGATGAAAATGCAGTAGAAGACTAGGAGATGGGAAATGGAGAAAAAGGAGGACACCAAAGGAAAAGGATGCAACAGAAATTAATAGAATCCTAGGAAGTCATTCACACGGTCCCATCCGTCAGAGGCCGTAGACTTACATCTGTCTCCCAGCAAAAATCACCTGCCAGCATCTTTTAAGTGTAATCCCTCCATCTCCCCCCATGGCTTACCGATCAAGCAGCTATAGACTACTATCGCTGCAAATATCCTTAGAAATCATCCAAGCAGCATTCTTTTATATGTAAAGGATCAGCAGCACAGAGCAATGATGAGATTTCTCCCAAGCTCCCTGGAGGAGGTAGAGTGAGCTAGATCTTGAAATATGTGAAGGATCTGGTTACCAACAGGCAAAGAAAAGGAGCATTATATGCTGGGAACACAGCATGGGCAAAGGCTAGGAGATGGGAATCCACATGGCATGTTCTGATCACAGAGAGAAGATGGGTCCACTTAGGTTGCTTCCAGCAGTTAGGACAGAAAAGGTTAGAGAGGCTAGATAGGGCAAGATTGTTAGGGTCTTGAAAATCAGGCAGAGTAGTTGTTGTATTGAAAAGGTAGGCTCTTGAGCAGAGGGTGACATGGTAAAACTGAATGTTAGGGAGAGAAATGTGGTCTCCATGGGTAGGAGAGCCTAGAGCCTGGGAGATACTCTGGGAGAAGACTAAATGTTATACGGTGTGGTGATGGGAATGCATGAGAAGAAACTGGGGACTGGATGAATTCTCCTAAGCCCCTACACACCCCCAAATGAATACTACACCCTCCAGTATTAGACCGGGAATGGACAAAGAGTTGCTGGGGATCCTGGTGTCCTACAAAGTCAGAGTCAACCTGATGGTGTCCTGTGGCGGGTAAGTGAGGGTTCTGGGTCTGCCTGGGCATTGGGCTAAGGAGTTAAGGGCTTTTCGTCTCTCTTTTTCTCCCAGTTAGATTGACCCAATCAAACCATTCCTCACCCCTTCTCACAGACCAGGTTTCCAAACCTGTGAGCTCAGCGAACAAGTCACTTTCCCTTCCAGAAACCCATTCTGTACTTGGCTCATCAGGGCTTATGATCCCTCATTCCCTATTAAAACTATGTTGCCCCTTCTCTGTTTGCTGCTAATAATGTTGGATGTCATTCTACCAACAGCATCCTAGGAGACCTGACGGCCAGGTAAGAGACTGTGGGGTGGGGGGACATGGGCAAGAAGAGGAGGACAAGGGAGGGTCTGAGGGCATCCAAAGACTGGAAATCTAAGGGAGGGAGGTTCAGGGGTTGGGCTTGTAGAGAGATGAGATGTCACTCCACATTGGGATCCTTGCAGTGATGTTGGTGTGGAGCTACCCTTGGTCCTGATCCACCCGAAGCCATCTCATGGTGAGTGATCAGGAGGAATTCACAGGAAGGGTTCTCCTGAGGGCTGAGGTCCAAGGCATTCTGATCTGACGACTTGGAGACGAGCAGTTTGGCTGTGGATGGAATAGCAATACGCAGGCTGGGTATCTAGGTTTTCAGGGGAAGAGTGTGTGTCCTGTGTGCTGGGGAGGAAGGATTGGAAAGGGAGGGAAAAGGGTAAAGATACTTCTTCAGGGAACTGAAGAACCCCTAATCAGCTTCAGCTCCATTTTTCCCCCCCCCTTCCATGCTTGCTGCAGAGGCCACTAGGTAAATGGAATAGGAGAGACTTGGAAGCCCCATTCCCCTCTTCCCATTGCCACTCTCCATGTTATGACAATGGAAATGTGAAAATCCTTTCCCATGGTACTTTGAATACAGGTCCAGTGTAAACATAAGGCTTAGGTTCGTGTCACAGTTCGGTGCTTTTCATAGGTCCTCTGTTCCCTTTCTGCATACCCCACCTTCCTGCCCCTTTCGTCTTTCATTCTTTGATACCTTCCCCTTACCACTCCTCATCCTTATCTCCCTTCCAGTGCTCCTGGGGAACTCTAGTGCTGGGAAATTTGGGTAGGAACGAAAGGAAACAAGCCAGAGTGGGTGTTGGAAGATGGGGGGCATCAAGAGGGCGTGAGGGGGCGTAGCTGGAAAGAAAGGAGGGGATCAGTTTTCTCGGATCAGGAAAAACCAGTGGACACCGAGGACACCCAGAAAGGGGTTCCTCACCGTCCGTTCTCTTTTGCTGCTTCTGCAAGCTCTGAGGACATAGTCATCGAGGAGTTCACACGGAAAGGCGAGGAGGAGAACCAGAAGCCTTTGGAGGCGGAGGGAGATGAGGGGAGCTGAGCACCTCGCTCTGGTGCCCGTCTGTGTGGGAGCCCCCACTGTAACACTCTAATAAATCAGCTTGTTCAGATGTGCCTGGTGATCTCTTGCCTATTTCCTCCAACTGGGGGGTCATGGAACTACCGAGAATGACCTTTCCTTCCCCCACCCCTTCGCTGCAATGACAGTACACTTAGCCGATGTTTTCCCCCACACTGACCCCCATTTCTCTCTGACACGGTCAGTGGCCATCCCTGTCTCCACCCCATGACCCCACTGGAACGGTCATAGGATCGCTCTGAACACGAGGAGCAGCGCGAGCTGCCAGGAGGGGGCCGAGGGGGCGTGACCACGCCCAGGCGTCGGTGCCAAGCCAATGGCCGCGAGCCGACGTCGGTCGCGCGCCGCGTGACGTCAGATGGCACAGGTCGAGCGCCGGAAGCCATTTTGGCTGCCACCTACCTGACGCGATGTCTGCCTTCGGTCACCGCGAGGCCTGGATGGGGGCCGGAGACTTTGGCCTCAAGGCTGCCGAAGGACCGGAATACCAGTCTCTGTGCAAAGCTAAACTCGTATTCCTGGGAGAGCCGAGCGGTGCGGGTCTGGGTTGGGCTTTGGGGACAGGAAGGTGTGAATGGTATTAAATGGGGTGGGGCTTTCTCCGGGGAATCGAGTGCCTCCTCGTTGGGAAACATTGGAGTGGGAGGAGGAGGAGGGAGGGCTGACAGAAACTTTGAGGGGAGACAGGGCACCCAGGGTGACGATTGGCCTGCTTATCTCCCTCACAGTAGGGAAGACATCCATCATCGCCCGCTTCATGTACGACAGCTTCGGCTGCACCTTCCAGGTAAGCCCGCCGCCGAGCCATATGGTACATTTTTGCCCCTCTTGTTGGCGGACTCACCTGGAGGTTCTCCTCCTCAAGGTTATGTATCGTACGGGTTGGGAAGTGGAGCCAGGACGTTTTCCTAGACGGTCATTCTCCACTTCGGGTTCTAAGACTGCCTCATGTTGGGAATAGAGGGGATGCTGGAAAGTACCCGACTTTCTTTTGCAGGCAACTGTTGGAATTGACTTCTTGTCTAAGAACATGTACTTGGAGGACCGCATAGTGAGTGTTAACGCTCATACCACTAACCCTGCACTTCAGCCCCTTCAGCCTATTCATCACAGTAGGGTAGCACCATCGAAACAACGGAAGCCTCCTCAGATTACCAAGCCCTACGAGGTTTCTTGTTCTGTCTGCCTTCATCTCATCTCCAATCGTAACATCCATAAAGTCCAAGAGGCCTTGAATCCTCAAATCTGCTGTTCTATAGGGTCTTCCTGAATCAAATCAGTATATTAAAATTGGTTGCACCTGTCCTAGGACTGTAGGCCACTTGGTTTCAGGCCACAGCGGCCGATTCTCAGGGACCCAGTCTCCCTGACGTTTTACAGTCTGCCTTTACTGGGTTTGATCGTTTTACAAAGGCTAGTTTTTCTTTTCTACGTTTCCCCATCTTCTTCCTAAGCATCTGTTTTATGCAGGTTCAGCTGCAGCTATGGGACACAGCTGGCCAGGAGCGCTTTCACAGCCTGATTCCTAGCTACATTCGTGGTTCAACTATTGCAGTGGTTGTCTATGACGTCACAAGTGGGTGTTGTGCAACGTTTTATTTGAAAAGGGGATTATAAAGGAAGTGACAGGGAGATTGATACAATTAGCAGAGAGGAATGGTTCCCTCCAAATCTCTACTAAATGTTTCAACACCCTGCCACATGTTCTCTTGCAGACATCAATTCTTTTAAGGAGACAGATAAGTGGGTAGAACATGTTCGAGCAGAAAGAGGTGACGATGTTGTCATCATGTTGGTGGGTAACAAGATTGATTTGAATAGCAAGAGGTAAAGTATAGCTACAACTCCTTCTGGCATACCTAAAATTCAGTCTCTATGGGGAGGGGCGACTGTGCTCGATTTATCTGGGGAGGAGTTACCCTGGCTCCCTGTGCCCCCCCAGCAGCACTGCAGGAGGGCAAGGACGAGGACACATCCCATTAGGGCACGAGGATACGCGGGGGGTAGAGGAGAGAGTCCCCACGCTGTAATCAGAAGGATCGTAGGTTTAAGGCCTCTGGGGTTCCTTGCTCTAAGTAAGCATCATTACGCCTCAGAAGACTGTAACCCTATCCACCAACTCTTGTCCTTTTCATCAATTCTAATTTGTCCAGACAAGTCACTGCAGAAGAGGGTGAAGAAAAATCCAGAAACCTCAATGTGATGTTTATTGAGACCAGTGCCAAAACCAGTTACAACGTGGACAAGGTAATATTTGTTTCTTTTCATGTTACTTTAATTGCACTCTGTCTGTAGCTACCACCACTGTTTACTCTTTGGGATACCTTTGGCTTGTGCTTTGTGGGGTGGGGGGCAAGGTTCATCTCCATCGTGCAGCCCAAAGGCCTTGAAATTATCCCAGCCTCTGAACCTGACCTTGTTTTCTTTCTTTCTCTTTTGTCACCTCTCTCTCTCTCTCTCTCTCTCTCACACACACACACACACTCACACACACACACACACACACACACAGCTGTTCCGGCATGTGGCTTTGGCCCTTCCTTCCACAAGTACTTCACCTCCACCGAAAGAGGGGAGTATCCTTTTTCCCACTTTTGCTGGGGTAGGGAGTATACAAGTAAGGAAGGTAAGTTTCCTTCGCTGAGTTGATACCTGAGTGGTACTTAAGGGTTTCCTGA
This sequence comes from Leontopithecus rosalia, assembly GCA_028533165.1. Taxonomy (NCBI): domain Eukaryota; kingdom Metazoa; phylum Chordata; class Mammalia; order Primates; family Cebidae; genus Leontopithecus; species Leontopithecus rosalia. The sequence goes on along the minus strand of JAPYYA010003982.1, from coordinate 1,016 downwards.
GTGGTACTTAAAGTTTGCAGTAACTTTAGCCCAAAGCAGTTCCTTGGTTTGCCTTTAGGCGAGGGGGATTGTAGGATCAGAATTCCACCTATACATCTCCTAGAAGCTGACCCTGGGTGTTGAGATTTGACTCCAGTCACCTCACTGTATTAGCTTCCTTAACACAGGCTTCAGCAGTTGAAATCCAACTGGAGCCCTTCGAGGAGTCGGGCAACAGAAACTACTGTTCGAAGTGACAGCTTAGGCTTTCTCTGCCTCATTTCATGGGTTTCCTGCATCTGGCCTTGCCGCACCAGTTCTCCCCCACCTCGTTTTATGATACGTGGCCGCTTACTGGCTTCCAATTCCTAGCCTTGGGGTAAAATCGGAACCTCTGACAGCGCTATGGTATTTTTCTGACTGCATCTCACAGCCACCGGGTAGAAGCTTCTTGCGGCGCCTGGCAATTCCACCCTACCTTCTCAGATGGGTAAAAGGCATCTGTAGAGAATATAGTTGTACAGCAGCTGACATACTTCGAAGGCAGAAAGAATTCAGTCTCCACTGTTTGTTGTTGTTTTTCACCTACACCCTCAATAAATGACTGGTCCTTTAACCTAAGGCTGTTATTGCTTGTGCTTTCTACACACTGTACCTATATTTTCACAATGGAATTATCTCATGTTGGTGCCCCAGCAGAACCAATCCACGTGTCTCAATTGAGAACCAGTTTACGGAAGGAGGGTTTCTGCCTCTTAGGCCCCTGGAACCTGGATGGGACTTTGTACCATGGTTTTCGTTCTTCTCAGGTGAATTGTTTTTGACCTGTTAACCATAGGGATAGTCTTGGACCTCAGCATTCAGCCGAGTGAGCCAGTGTGCCTTTATGGAAGTAACCAAGCTACTGTTTTCTTTCTCTCGTGGCCAATGGGATTGGGTGGGGATCAGCAAATAGGAGCATAGAACAGGATTTCCCAGGAAGCACAGAGACAGCTACATTAATTCCACCTCCAGCTCTGCTGTCAAGGGATGTTGCC
>JAPYYA010003981.1:0-12267 GCA_028533165.1 Leontopithecus rosalia | reverse complement strand
ATTCCATTTGACCCAGCAATACCATTACTGGGTATATATCCAAAGGACTATAAATCGTTGTACTATAAGGACACATGCATACGAATGTTCATTGCAGCAGCGTTTACAATAGCAAAGACCTGGAATCAACCCAAATGCCCATCGATGATGGACTGGACTGGGAAAATGTGGCACTTATACACCATGGAATATTATGCAGCAATCAGAAATGATGAGTTCGTATCCTTTGTAGGGACATGGATGAATCTGGAGAAGATCATTCTCAGCAAACTGACACAAGAACAGAAAATGAAATCCCGCATATTCTCACTCATAGGCGGGTGATGAAAAAGGAGAACACATGGACACAGGGAAGGGAGTACTAGTACTACACACTGGGGTCTATTGGGGGGAAAAGGGGAGGGACAGCAGTAGGGGGGAGCTGGCGAGGGATAGCCTGAGGAGAAATGCCAAAGTGGGTGAAGAGGAGGAAGGCAGCAAAACACACTGTCACGTGTGTACCTATGCAACTATCTTGCATGCTCTGCACGTGTACCCCAAAACCTAAAATGCAATAAATAAAAAAAACAAAAAACAAAAAAACCCAAGTTATTATTGTCTCCTGACAAATATGAGACAAAATCCATTTCAAATTAAAAAGAAAAAATATTTTTATACATTTAATTTAGTAATAGCTAGGCAAATTAAAAGTTCTAGGAGAATATAAAGAACATCAAAAATTTTAAATAACTCTTGCCTATTGCATGGATTTGTTTTAAAAAGCTGTCAAACTCCCTGTCTTCTTTTCAAGGCCCACTGCCACAACCCTATTTCAGGAAATCACTTTGCCTTTTCCCCCAACTAGTGCATATGAAATTATATAAAGCCCTGCTTAAAATGAATCTCTGGCTTAAGATCACCTTCAATGGCTTCCCAATGACTCCAGGGAGAGCGAGGAAGCACAAACTTTAAAATGGTACTCAGAGGGGACAGACTCCCAATCTATCTCCCCCTATTTGATCATTACATCCTCTTATTCCAGGAATCCCTTAGAAATATCATAGGTTTCAGCCAAACCGAAATGCTTACCATTCCACGACCTTATTTCAGTGCCTTCACTTATGTTATGCTCTCCTTCCAGAATACTCTATGTTTCATGGCTGCCAGTGGAGAATACACTGATTATCCCAGATTCGTTCAAAGGCTATCCCTTCCCACCTCCCTGAAGGACCATGATAGCTAATTCCAGGGGGTTCTCATTGTCAGTTGCGTGATCTTGAACAAGCTGCTAGAGCAATATGAAGATTATACATGCACACTCTCCAGCATATTTCTATCATGAAGGTCCCTCAGTAAATATTAGTATTTTTGTCTTTTCTTTGCCTGTTTCAACTGAAATTGATTGCTCCCTTTTTAAAATTCCTACAGAACTCAATCCATTTGTCTCTATTTCTTTGTACCACTGTATTTGCCACAGTAACTAGTCTAGTGGTTAGCATGTTAAGCAAATCCATTTGTTCATGCATGTATTCATTCATGCACATACTCATTCATTTACTGAGCTAAGAGCTACAGAGATGAAGATAACCAGATTCCATTGCTCATAGTCTAAGTGGGGGAAAGACAGCTATATAATCATCTATTTAGGTGTTTAAATGTTATTGTCTATGTGTCACATTCAATGATAGATATGCATAAGGGAAATAAATTATTAGGCCATATGCATTGAATGAGAGCTATAATGATACACCATAGTAAAGCAGATAGTATATGAATTCCTTTGAAAAGCCACATTGCTGGGCATATTTAATATATTTCACAAAATCCAATTGCATGGGTTTTTCTTTACAAATTTCAGCTGTGAGAGGTCACAATTCAGAAGGCATATAAAGTTTTCATTCATATTACTGATACTGGCAGGTGACTCCTGTCTCAGGGTTTCATGGTGATGAGTCACAAGGCTGATACACATTTAATTCTCGAGGCTAAATTCAGCCGAGGAACCTGTAACAATACAGACTGACAGCCTGACACATTCTCTTTCAACAAATAGAAGAGACTTAGCTTTCCCTGGAGTTAGCATTTGATTAAAAGATGATCCATGTCTTCTGGTTTTAGAACATTAAAAGAAAGTCATCTATAGCTAACTTTAACGCTGGCTTGGGTGAAGCTATATAATGGTGAGAGAGAGAGTTGGGACCAGGCAGACCAAGGTTCTCTCTGTTCAACCACACTAGCCACCTGAGTCTAAGTGAGTCTTCTTCCTCACTTTAAATGCAGGGGTTGAGAATGTGCACAGCCGTAAAAGTTGTTGTCCATATTAAGTGGCATCTAGGTTAAAAGGTACTATCCAACTCATAGGAGGGTAACACACTGGAAAAACTTTTTATTGCTCTGCTTTTGAAACACAAAAATAAAATGCAGTCTTTCAATTAGCCTGGATTCAACTTTGCTCTTTCTAGATTATGTACAGACAATTTTTGATAGTAACCAACATGGTTTTAGTCTGCCCCTCTTGCTATCTTTTAAGGTACCACTGGTGAAGTTAATCAGGCTCATGTGTGGACTGGATACAGTGCAGATATTTAGGCCGCAGTTAAAGCCACTGATCAGAACGAGTTGTGGTGGTGGTGGGGACCCAGCCATCTGCATTTTAACTAGTTCCATGAGTGACTATGCACATGTAAGTTTGAAAACTGCTAGAAGAAGTAATAAGAATGGAAATCAGATTATAAAAAAACCTATAAGTCATTCTAAGTTAAATTGAAATACCTTTTTTATTTGGTTATCTGTATTATGAATTCAATTTATTATGGATGATTGGAAGTAATCAACATAACCTATTTTCTCATATTGCCCCTTCATATATCTTCCATTCTCTGACTCCAGTAAACAGTAATTTCTAACTAAAATGGGAACAAAGGGAAGTCATGTGGGGTGATTTGTCATCACCACCAACAAAATAAAGATGGGAACATTTATACGTATGGGCACAGAAATCCTACAGGCTCTAAAAGAAGACTCACCAGCTCAGACTGCAGTGAATATGAGCAAATTTGTGGATTTACTGTTTGGATTTGAAGACTGGAGAAGAGACAATGGGCTAAAGAGAAAGGGGCAGAGATAAAATTCCTCTCACAAAAGACACTGGCAGAAACAGGAGTGGGTACGAGAGAGTGAAATCAGCACTGCCCACCCTCAGGCCTGGCAGATGAGAAACAGTGATTGTGAAATACTGAAGGTAGAGATCCAGGAATACATAGTTTCCCATCCAACCATGACTCTGCAGGGTAAGTGCGGTTGCAAAGATAAAGTGCTAGGCACTAGCAGGGAGTGAATAATTTCAGAATCCTCCCCAGAGCCTGGCAAAATAAATATCTGCTTAATTTCACTTAAGTAAGCTTTTGGGCTAAGCTTAAAATGAGATGGTATCTTTTTTAATGGAAAATCTTCCATTAGTATTAAAAAGTGTAACTACACTAACAAGGCACTTACTTGCTTGATAATGTAGAACATTCCACATATTTTTCACATCAAAATCAGTGCTCAGAAAGCTATTTGAGTAGATAGGTTTGCTACAAATTAATTTTAGCATCCAATCTCTTTGGCTTGGAATTTAAGGCATTTTACATTCAAACTTCCAACCAGGAGTAGGTAATACCTGTTGAGTGGTCACAATGTGTCAGGAGGAGGCATCTATACAATAACCATATGAGGCACTATTCCCATTCCCATCTTCAGAAGGGAAATCTGAGGTACAGAGCAGGTAAGCACTTCACTAGTAACCAGCGAAACAGGGATTTGAACCCAGGCAGCCTGATTCCAGTCAGTGTGCGACACAAGCTCCACCTTCCCGGCTGCCTCTCACTGCTCCTCTCCTACATTCGAATGGCAAGTTGGCCACACCAAAATCCTCCTTGATTATGCAGGGCATTTTCACATCTCTGGGCCTCTGCACATTCTACTCCTGCTTCTTAAAAGGCTTATCCAAGTTTTCACCCCCTAGGAGTTTTCACCTCCTAACTCGTCCTGGCAGAGCTGGCCGATCCATTCCTTATACTCTTATAACACTTTTCTCACCACCTGGAAAAGCAGTATGCAAGCTGTCTTAGGATTTTTCTGAATACAGATCTCCCTTTTCCAGGACCAGCTGCTGAGTTCTCTAGAGAAGGAACTGGGTCATCTTCATCCTGGTATCCAAAGTGCCCAGCACATGTTTGAGGCAAAGTATGTGCTCAATATATATTTGCTGATTAAAAAAAAATCTCTGCCTTGCTTTTTATGCAGTGAAGTATTTCGTCTCTTCATTAAGGTATGTTTCCTCAAATGTCCCATTCTAGAGTGAACTTTCGTGATCTGTGTATACCGGCAGCACCTTCAAGAACTTTCCATCATTTTAATCAGGACTATTCTTCATAACACTCAGCAGTACCCTATGCAGACACATGCATGCATATCCACTTACATATACACAAATACCTATATATGGACACATGCATATACACACACGAACATTAGAATATACACACACATAAAAAGACACATCACATACACATACACATCAGACACACATATAAATATACCCATAAACAGACATACACATGGGGCATGCAAACATGTGCATGCACAATATATACACATCCACACACATTCACAGACACATGCATGGATGCATATGCACACACAAATATATACAGATATACACATGTAATACATATACATGCAAAATATCATGTTCATGCATAAACACATGCATATGAAGACACATAAATATGTACGCATATATACAGAGACACACAGTTATGCACACATACCATACATATATGTATACTTACACATACATATAAATACAAATATATATGTTTAAATGGGAGTTGATGAAATTCCCCAGTAGGACAGAAGTTCTATGAGAGAAGGAGCTTGGCTTTGTTTACCACTATATCTAACATGCCTATAACAATGCCTGATACACTGAAGGAAGACGTCATCTATCTGTAAATGAAGAAATAAATCTTTGCTTTTCTCTTGCCCACTGCTACTATTCATAAGGTAAGTCTACTGCAATCACATTAATCATAGCTAAACACACACACAGTATAGCCAGATATTATTCAAAGTGCTCTACAGGTAATACAGTATGCTAGCTCATTTATTACTATGCAACAGGTATTATTATTCCCATTTCTCAGATGGGGAAACTGAAGCATGAAATATCGTCATAAGATCCCTGGGGTGTCGCTTGGCCAGCCAGAAACCTCTGTGGCCAGTGGCATCTTCTGCTTCAGTGTTGCTCGCACCTGCTGGGCTCATTCCACCTACTTGGCCCAGCAGGCTGGGCTCAGATCATGCTACCAGCCCAGATCTCACACCTGCTGAGGGTGGGCCAGGCAGGAGCAGTAAAGGCTGTGTGGGTAAGCAAGTGCAGAGTCTGTCCACTGCACACAACCAGGCACTCCGGCTGCTATGGTGGGGCAGGCAGCTACAGGTGCTGGAACAGGTGCCAGCTCCATGTGAGGCTGCAGCTGGATCCAATGTACTGCATGTGGCTTCTGCTGGGGGCACTCACATCTGGATGAGGGGAACATGGGCATCTGGTGGCTTAGAGATGCCATGAACCTCACAGCCTTGAAGATAGTGTCACAGACCTGGCTTGGAGAGCCCCTAGGTCTGAGCTCCCTGAAGGGCTGCAGCTCTTCTTTCCTTCTCATTGCCCACAAACTAACAAGCAGGCTGGAGGGATGTGTTTCAGCCCTGTTTATATTACAGCTCTTTCAGTTTTGCCATTCAGCGAGTCCCGAGTTCTTGTCCTGCTACCAGGAAGAATGAGGTATGCAGAAAACTGGAGAGTGAGCAAGGTGGAGAGAAGCTTCATTGAGTGACAGGACAGCTATCAGGAGACCCAAAGTGGGTAGCTCCTTTCTGCAGGCAGGTCGTCTAGGTAAGTGTCCAGCCCTCAGCAGAGAGATGACCTGATGTGGGTAGTTCCTTTCCACAGGCAGGTCATCCCAATAGGTGGAGAAACCCAAAAGTGGATAGCTCCTTCTTGCAGCTGGTAGTCCTGAGTCTGTTCAAATCTGGCTGAATCCAGGGATTTTTATGGGAGGAAATGAGTACTGATTGGTCCATGAGTGGGTGGCCATGGGCGGACCCAGAAAAAGCACCATAAGTTCTCACTCTGGGCCACAGCCTCCACGGAACTGGCAGTCCAGCCCCCAGGCTTCAGACTGTCCCTGGCCGGAAGGTAGGGTTTCATCCAGGACCCATCCCTTTCTGCCCAGGAGCCTGTCTACTTCCTGCCGCCATCAACCTGACACCCCATGCACCCAAGCTGTTCCTACTGAGGCACCTGCAGACCTGTGCCAAGTCACCCTCAGCCCTCACCTTGGCCTCCCTGCCATGCTTGTTGGCACCCAAAGTCCAGAGGGCCCAAGGAGGTAGGGGGCTGGCACGTCATCTTCAAGTCAGGCACATGCACACCTTGCCGAGTTGTGACAGCCACTACTTTGCCCTACTCCGGAGCAGGCGCCAGGAATGGGAGAGGTCAGGGAGTAGGAGCAGGCATTTCCAAGCCTGGGAGCACGGGGCTCCCACCCCACCAACTTGTTAGGGGGCAGCGCTCCTGCCTGTTCTGGCCCTAGCCAGCTCTGTAGAGCACATTCCTCCACTGCAGACAGCGTCTTCCCAGTGGCTGCTCCAGACAGGTCACTGCTGCCATTTAAACTACCAAGGATAGTTTAAAAATGGCAAGTTAGATGACCTCCAAGGGCAAAGAGACAGCTGGTGGAACAAGTAACGTGTTTTTAACTATCTTACTATGTTTACCTCAAGCTTTTGAATTTTTACCATCTTCAGAGAGCCAAATTCTTTTATGAAAGTCATAGTACAAAGCACAGATAGAAATTTAAGGTATGGAAAGGTGGGTTGGGGACGCTGCTGTTGAATGATGTAACTGGATACTAGTGTGGTTTTTCTATATTCAGAGAAATTTCCCTTCTTAGTTTCCCCAGATATCTATACAAGCTACAGAATGTACTGAGGCAATCCTCAAGATGTCCATATGGAAAATTTCAAAAATTATTTCTCTTTGCTCTTCACAGTGACTGATATGAATTCACGGTTAAGAGAAAACAGAAAACAAGGAAACAAATCAGGCCTGTGGAGAGATAATAAGGAAGAAGCCAGCAGTTTAGATGCGAGGCTGCCGCCTTGGGGCAGTAACTAGAGATGTGTATTTTCCCACCATCAGCTGCTGATGTGCAAGGTCCAAAGTAAACATTAGTGCTTAGAAACAGTATATGGATGTGAAGCGCTATGTGTTGAGTTTTTGTGCCATGAAAAACAGTGGACCTGATCCTACTCTCACAGCCAGTGACGCAAGTGCAATCTTAGACCCTGGGCCCCCAAACACATACTTTTCCAGCAGTCTCTACCTTTTGAACTTGGAGCGGGAAGTTCTCCTAACAGGTGCTTGGCAGTGTAAGAATCTGTGGCTGGATTATTCTTTCCTTTTTGTTTTTGTTCCCAAGTTCAGCAAAGGAAAACATCAGCTCATTTTCTCAGTCATATACTAATACAGGAGAGAATAAGTGAAACCTTCTGTTTAAAAATGGACCCAGAATACCAGATAAGGTTCTGGAGTAGATGAGATGATCAGAGGTTGTTTAAAATGAGAGGCTCTTGGCTCAGAATAAGACACGTTGCTCCATTTATTAGGTAGTACTTGTTCCATTGTTTGATGCAAGGGTTCCCCAAAGCTGATGTGAAGACAGGGGCACACAAATAAGGGTGTGAGTCTTGGATCCAATCTTTCCTCATCCTGTAACCTTAAGCAAATCCCTTCAACTCCCAATTAACATCAACATTAATATTGTTGATCTCTCCACCACATACGCCCAATAGCTATGTATCCTATTCCTACCCTGATCTAATAACCTTGGCCTTATTCCCCATGATTGATGGAACCCAGACGCTTGTGCTTCTTTAAATATCCTTTATTAAAGTCAATTCTCCACTCTGGGCCTCAACTTTCTCATCCATAAAATAGAGCTACAAACATCCAGACAAATATTAAATAGAAGCTCTATCTTCTACTATAGATAAATATGCACTGGTGTAAGTATGGGCTAACATAAGTAAAGGCACAGACATACCTAGACACACATAGATTCACTTTCCAGGGTAAACAGGGGAAAGCTCATAGGCTCCGCAGTCAGTGGGTCCTGGAACCCAACTTTGTAGTTCATTAAAATGTAACCTTCAGCAAGTTCTTAAACCTTGATTTCTTTGTATGGTAAAGGACAAAATAAAGGTAGCTCACAGTGTGGTCGTGAGCTGACATCAGTGAATAGTCAAATACCTAGCAAAACATTTGGCACAGCATAGGTATTCAACAAATGGTAGGAGAAATAAAAATAACTGCTTTGAGCTCTTTGGAAGCAACTCAAATAGCAGGTGTTTTTATTATTTCCAGCTTTGGGTAGATTCTTTGGAGCTTATTGTAGATTGTGACAACACAACAAAGAGATTACTCAAGTGTGGCTTAGAAAAACTAATTTACCTATTTAATGACCACCAGTGAAACTGGCTATAGCCATTAAATGGGATGTAAGGTATAAAATGGAATCACAAATCAAGAGTCATTCCCTTTTCCTTATCTGGAGACAGTGTAGCACAATAGGGCAGGGACTCTGACCGATGAACTAGGTCACTCGGATTCTAAATTCGACTCTGACAGTAATTTGCTAGGGTAGCTTTGGATGACTCATCATTGTCTGGGCCTCAGTTCTCTCATCTGCAAATTGAAGAATTTGGTATAGAAAATCTTTGAGCAGGCTTATAGTTTTAAAACCTATAATTACTCATTATCCAAACAGAAATGTGTGTATTAAACTCAAAATGTTATGGTTTCATGGCAGGTTCACAGCCATATATACTGATGTGTGGCACAAGATTTAAAAATTGGGGACACATGGGGAGCTGGCAATAGCCCTAGGGCCTGGATTCCTCTCAGTTTTCTTCCACAGAGTCAAAGTCTGGCCTCTCAGCTAAGGCCAGCCTTCTGCAGTCCAGAGAATCACAGCACTCCAAGAAAGCCTTGGAGCCTGGGAGCAGGAAACTCAAAGTTATCCTTCCCCCACGCATGCTGTCTGCCCCTCCACCACGTGAGCTGTTGCCACGGCTCATGCAACTGCCGAGGTCTCAGGCAGTGGTGGTTCACATTAAATCAAACTTCAACTTAAAATAATAAACTTGCAATCTTATTAATATGTTCCTCTCTCCCCTCTGTGATTCACATTCAGGAACTCCCGGAGTTGTCCTTGCTCTATCTGCTCAGGGACTGGCACAATTTTCTCCTTCCAGACTCCACAGCATAACTTTATCTGCGTTTCTAATCCCTCCACCCACAATTTCTTGCAGACCGTCTGCCTCTTTGGATCCATATTCTCTCTTGTTTTGGATAAGCTCCCTCCTGCCCCCAGCTTTTGGCCAGCTCCTGGCCTGGCTCCTGCGTAGCACAGTTCTGCTCTGGTCTGATCTGCCTACTTGGCAGAAACACATCACTACTGCTTCTGACCCCTGTGTCCTCAGTGCCAGCTCATCCCCCAAGGCTGTCTCCTCTGGGTACCAGGTGACATTTTCCACACTTAGGACAAGATTCCAGGACCCACCCCAGGCATCCTCAGCAGGGTAGGGTCCAGGATTCCATATTTTCTTAAAGTCTCCCTCACCTAGATTTACCAATTCTTATTTTTGATTGTTCAAAATCCTCTCATAATTATTATCTTAATTACTAATCAGAGTAATTAAGTAATTACACTGATTTACTGAAGACTGGCTACCTGGATTCTTTGCTGGATAATGGGCATACAAAGGTGAACATCATTTGGTGAAAAACCTGAAATGATTGTAAAGTATTTTACAGATACAGTGTAGAGAGTGACTGATGTTTTTCTAAGAGTGGATTAAATTTGGAGACGTTTCCACAAAGTAACATTTAGACTGAGTGCTGATGGATGAGTAGCAAAGGAAAGGAGGTGGAATGTGCGTGATATGCCGAAAGAAGGCCAAGCCATTCCGTGTGGCTTGACTCTGAAACAGTGGGGTGGAAACCATCCTGTCCTCCCTACTCCTCAGGCTTCACTTTTATTATTTTCTTAATCTCATAACTACTTTTACTGAAGAGTCAATTTCACAAAATATATTTCAACAAATACTAATGTATCAGCAAAACCCTTATCGTGGGCTGCTTTTTGGCTTCTTCAGAAATAAGATGAATTGATGAAGAGAAATAATATCACTGGAGGTGTTCCAGGATAGAACAGGGTTTCTTAGCTTCAGGGCTACTGACATTTGAGGCTGGATAATTCTTTGTTGCAGGGGGTTGGCCTAGACATTGTAAGGTGTTTGGCAGCCTCCCTGGCCTCCATTTCCCTTCCCCCAGATGCAATAAACAAAACCATCCCCAGACATTGCCAAATGTCCCCCGAGGGGTAAAATCACCCCTGGTTGAGAACCACTGGCCTAGGGAAAAGGAATATGAACCATGGAGGCAGAGTGGTGTTCAAATCTTGCTATGAGATTAGTTATGTGATTGTAGAAACAAAGAACTTTAAAAAATTTACAAGAAAGAAACAAACAACCCCATCAATAAGTGGGCAAAGGATATGAATAGACACTTGTCAAAAGAAGACATTTATGCAGCCAACAAACATATGAAAAAAAGCTCATAATCACTGGTCATTAGAAATGCAAATCAAAACCACATTGAGATACCATCTCACGCCAGTTAGAATGGAAATCATTAAAAAAATCAGAAGACAACAGATGCTGGAGAGGATGTGGAGAAATAGGAATGCTTTTACACTGTTGGTGGGAGTGTAAATTAATTCAACCATTGTGGAAGACAGTGTGGTAATTCCTCAAGGATCTAGAATAGAAATACCATTTGACCCAGCAATCTCATTACTCATATATACTCAAAGGATTATAAATCATTCCCCTATAAAGACACATGCATAAATGTGTTTATTGTGGCACTGTTTACAATAGCAAAGACTTGGAACCGACCTAAATGCTTACCAATGATAGACTGGCTAAAGAAAATGTGACATATATACACCATGGAATACTATGCAGCCATAAAAGAGAATGAGTTCATGTCTCTTGCGGATATGAATGAAGTTGGAAACCATCATTCTCAGAAAACCAAAACAAGAACAGAAAACCAAACACTGCATATTATCACTCATAAGTGGGTGATGAACAGTGAGAACATATGGGCACAGGGAAGGGAACATCACACACTGGGGCCTGTCGGGGGTGGGGGGGCTAGGGGAGGGATAGCAGGGAGGTAGGGGGACTAGAAGAGGGATGTGGCCTGTCAGGGGAAGGGGGGCTGGGGAGGGATTGCATTAGGAGAAATACCTAACATAGATGACAGAGTGATGGATGCAGGGAACCACCATGGCACATGTATACCTATGTAACAAATCTGCACATTTTGTACATGAACCCCAGAACTTAAAGTATAATAATAATAATAAATAAACATTATTCTTTCTGCCTTCAATTCCCTTGTGTGCAGAATGGGGAAACAACCTCTACCTTGTAGGCTTATTGTGAGGAGCAAGAGATAAAGTATAAGCAGTATCAGGTAGAGAGTACTTGGCACATACGAGGCCTGTAAGAAATGGTCATCATTTCTTTTTTTTTTTTGCTGGCAGGTCTAAGCAAAGTCATGGAGAGTTTATGAATGATGAGTCTTGTAAAGGGAGTTTTGTGTATAATCAGGTTGGCTGGGATTGAAAGGCAATTTAAGAATTTAGCCTTGGTGTCAGGGATGCACTGATGCAGGACCAGGGCAACAGGATTTTTCTCAGAATGTTGATCTACTCCTAGTAAAACTTGCAAGAGGATTTGATTTTAATTCTGAAATCGATTTCTTTACATTTTCTTTTTTTTTTGGTGCAGTTTTACTTTTTTATTTTATTTTTATTTTTTGAAAGGAAAAAAGAGGAGTGAAGGAGAGGAAGAAAGAGGAAGAAAAAGAGGGAGAGAAAATGGGAATGTAGCTTTATTCTAAAATTGGGTATTAATAATGGCCTACCAATATTTTGTATATTTAAGGTGGAGAATGTATATTTTGTGTATTTAAAATGGAGAGCTCTATAAATATTTATTGAGTTTACTTGTTCTGGATCTGAGTTCAAGTCCTGGATATCCTTATTAATTTTCTGTCTTGTTGAGTCTAAATCTCTTTATGAGTCTTATGTATCTGGTTGTCAGAAT
>JAPYYA010003980.1:0-12269 GCA_028533165.1 Leontopithecus rosalia | reverse complement strand
GAAAATTAATAAGGATATCCAGGACTTGAATTCAGATCCAGAACAAGTAAACTTAATAAATATGTATGGCGCTCTCCACTTTAAATACACAAAATATACATTCTCCACTTTCAATACACAAAATATTGATCAGCCATTATTAATAACCATTCTTAGAATTAAGCAATATTCCTGTTCTCTCTCCCTCTTTCTCTTCCTCTTTCTTCCTCTCCTTCTCTCCAAAAAAAAAAAAAATTTAGAAGGTATTCTATAACAATTAGTTCCTTTCCCCTAATAGAAAAAAAAATAAAAAAATAAAAATAAAAAAAATAAAAAAAAAAGAATAATGTGTTCAGACTCTTTAAGTACTTGCACTCCTCCTTGAACTAGCTACTGTAGTTGGGTAACCAGCAGTAGAGGGGCTGTGATCCTAGCGTGTTACTATTTCCACACCTATTGTTCACCATATAAGGAATGGATGGGTTCTGGGCCAGGAGATTATCCCGGGAGGTGGGCAGACAAATGATACCAATACTCCATTCTTTTCTAAAGTCCCCCAAGCAAATAATGACGGTGTTAAACATCTTGAATTAAGTAGTTTACATGAAATTTGAGAAACCAAAAAGGATATGTAAGGGAAGACTAGAGTAGACTATTTCCCTCTGAACTTTTCTTTACCTAAACAAGAATCAAATTAAATAATTTACACTAAATATAAGTAGATTTGACCGGCAGAACAGATGTTCTGTTTTACTTTTCTTTTTTTTTTTTTTTTTTTTGAGACGGAGTTTCGCTCGTTACCCAGGCTGGAGTGCAATGGTGCAATCTCGGCTCACCGAAACCTCCGCCTTCTGGGTTCAGGCAATTCTCCTGCCTCAGCCTCCTGAGTAGCTGGGATTACAGGCACGCGCCACCATGCCCAGCTAAATTTTCGTATTTTTAGTAGAGATGGGGTTTCACCATGTTAACTAGGATGCTCGATCTCTTGACCTCGTGATCCACCCGCCTCGGCCTCCCAAAGTGCTGGGATTACAGGCTTGAGTCACCGTGCCCAGCCTCTATTTTATTTTTCTATTGACCTAACCACCACCTACTTTCATTCAAATAGGCTGAATCAAAAGCCAAAAATCTTTTGCTGTAAAGGGCCAGATAGTATTTTTTTGTTTTTCACGCAATACTATCACAAGTCACTAAATTCTTTTGTTGTAGTACAAAAGCAGGCATAGATTATACTTCCACACATTTTGGGATATAACTGAAGTTGTGTGTGTGTGTGCGTGTGTGTGTGTAGTAAATCCGAACTGAATTGTACACTGTATAAATTTTAACAACTTGGATTGGGGTTGATTCTAATTTAATCAGAAACTTTCTTTTGTATATATAATGCACTTTTTACAAATTTGTACAAATAATTGTTTATTAGCAAAGTTTATTTACAAATTAATTTAAATACTTTTGGACCTAAGAGATACTATATTATTATAGCCTTAAAGTTCTAAGGTTAATATTCCCCAAAATAATTAAATTGAAAATAAATAAAAAAGCTGAAATTAAAATTAAATTTTTCTTGACTGTTTTAATGACAGTTTGTATTTTACATCTTATTACTGTCAATTTCATTTTGAATCAGCATTTCATTTACAGTTATACTAATAAGCAGCATATTTGATGTTATCTTCACTTATAAGCAATTATATGACTCAATTAAATTGCAAGGGTCTGGCCATCATAAGTTATTGATTTTTGAGTTGCTACAAGCTACAATATAGTCATTTAGCATATATTTCTCAAGTTTTTTCTTGCATATAAGTAAAAATATAATACTCTGAGATTTGCTTAGGTATTTAGATTAAAATATTACTATAATAATACTAATTTTTATATTCTCCCTCCAAATTCTCAGTAACATGGTGATATTTGCATTAAAAAATCATTACTGTGCTTCTATACACCAACATTTATAGGTAAAGGGTATCTATATGTACTGCATCCTAATTTGAGAACTGTCAATGTTCTTTAATGAGTAGCTGCCTTGATTTCATTAGTAACGTTAAAAGCCATGTTTCCTGTACAGCCTGCAGAACCAAAAGCCAATCAAATATCTTTACTTTATAAATTACCTAGTCTGAGGTATTTTTTATAGCAATACAAAAATGAACTAATAGAGAGAATGGTACTGACACCACTAAGAGTAAGCGCTGGCTAGGTCATTCTCTGTAAGCACAAGATGAGAGCTGGGAGATGTAATGAAAGGAAGTTGCACGCTTCCATTGAAAGTACGGTTAGGGTAAGGGGACACACTTTCTATAGGCCAAGGGGATGTTTAAATACATGAAAAATATCTTATCTAAAATTTTATCTGAAGATGTGAAGAAATTCAGTAGACTAATGGCAGAAAGCGGAGATGTGGTGAAGGTATATAGGGTATAAGCAGAGTATAAAAGTCTCCAATGAGAGATTCCCAGAAAAAAAAGTTATATATTCCCCATAAGAGAGAAAGATACAATAGCTAGATACTAGATATGGCAGGATATGGGACAAAAAACTGGCTAAGTAAAGTAGGCTATGTCTCTTTACCATTAACAATTTATTGCCAACTTTAGAGAAAAAGAAGCAATGCAAAAATGAGTAAGAAAGAAAAATCATCCTCTGCTGATCAGAAAGGTCTAGCAGAGCCAGGAGTAAAGAACTACATAGGCAAGAAATTGGAGTTTGGATATTCGACCAGACTGGACTTTTTAATACCTGAAACTATTTTTAAACACATGAAAGTGACCTTCAAAGTTGTAGCATCTACTGCAAGTATTGGTAAAGTGCAGGGAAGAGAGAATATTTAAGTAGTTCTGGAAAAAAAAAAAACACCACATGGTATTGGCCTAATATATGAGTTGTTGATAGTATTTATTTCTCTTTGAATATGGATGTTTAGAGTTCCCTTGACAAATACACTTATTCCTCCTAATATTAGGGCATACATTTAATATCATAAAAGTAAGTTTTTAGTGACAACTATGAAATACAACTCTATTTTTAAATTCTTCTTGCTTAACCATGTAGAATTCCCGACATAAAATGATTTATTGCATGTAACTGCACCATAAATATCGCCACCACATTCTTCACTGAAAATTGCAGTAAATATGTTAGATAGAAACCTTCCCATCATCTTTTCTTAAAAATATAAATGACAGATCAATTTAGAAGATCACTTCCCATGTTGCCTATTTTTGATGCATTATTGTATATTTAATGGAGATGATCAGAAGATGTTATATATTTTTGTCAATGAACTTCAAAATTATTTAAAATTTAAAGTTTTAATGAAAGTGTCACTTATATCGATCCAAAGTGTCATGTAAGAATTTAAGTGATTAATTCTTTTTTGCCCCATTGGCAAATGATTTTCTTTTCAACATTTCATCTGTATTGTACCATCTTCCACTTCTAAACTGATATGCTTTTAAAATACATTTTCTAAGCTATCTTTAAACAATACATTGAGATCTTAACTAATATATGATTCCTATATAATGTTTGTGAACATGGATAAGTGTTGTACTATTCAAGTAAGTGGTCAAGGAGAGATAAAGATTCAATACGGAAAGAAACAATGGACAGTTTTTCCTCATGTACCAAAGTTATGGGATGAAGTAAAATGAACATTTGAAGAGAAATAAGCCAGCTTTTCTTTGTGACCTTGATTTGACTTGTAATAAAATATAATATGCTCTATTATTTATAAATGCATATGATCACAAGACACATTTAGAATTTGCATGTTTAAGTTTGACGCTGAATGAAAAATTTAATGTTCTCCTTTCACCATAATTCTTACTTCTTTATTTTAAAATATGCTTTCAATTTTGTTGTATTTTAATATAACATTTAAATTGCATATTTTACATATTTTCATTGCACAAAATTGAAACCATGAAAGTTAAATAACACAATTATGAATTTCTGTATATTAACAATGAAACAGGTTATTTAATTTAATAGCCCTACAGTCTAAGCTAGCTACATTCATAAAGCATTTTCCACTGCTTTAACACTTTAAAGTAGCAAGATGTTGTTGCTCCTAATTATATGATAAAATGTTAGAAGCTTTGCATCTATGTAGAATCTAAGTTTTAGATAAAAGGGTTATATTTGTAACAAGCCAAAGCCTGTCTTTGGGATATAAAAATGGTAAGTTAAGCTTCAGATACACTGAGGTAAAGTATCAATGAAATAATCAAATGAAATTCCCAAAACCTTTTTTTCTTGTTTTTTTAATCCAAATAAAACTAAACTAATCTAAATTAGACCACTCATGCTGGAATTAAAATTCCTCCTGCAGAGATTATCCAGTTTTACTTGTATACTGTGATGACAAAGTTCATTAATGTAAAGCATATACATACTTTTAGTATATTATTAAATAGAAATGCATGTGCCTTAGGACTTCTTAGTAAATATTCATTTTAGAATGTTTTAAATATTCATTTAGAATATTTAAAAAAGTAATCATTTTAGAATTATTTCTGGAATTTGCACAAGGTAAAGCATTGAATGGTTCAATAAATGATCTCTTTTCAACATAACAAGATATTTATTAAGCATCTATGGCATCATATATATTCATCTTTTATATTTTCAAATGAAAATATTAAATTTACAGGTCTCTTAACATGTCTGATTCAATACTGTCTTTAAAAATCTTGAGCAAGTAAATTAGTTTTCTACTGTTGACATAAATTATCACAACTTCAGCGGCTTAAAAATCACACAAATGTATTATCTCACAGTTCTTAAAACAGAAGTCTGTCATGGGCCTCCACACACTAAAATCAAGGTGTCAGCCAGGCTGCATTCCTTCAGGAGGCTCTAAGGAAGAATTTGTGTCCCCACCTTATGTAACTCCTAGAGGATTCCAGATACCATATCCCATGATTCAGAGATCCCTTCCTGCATCTTCAAAGTCAGAAGCATAGTAGTTCTCTGGCTTTGTGTCTGTCATCACCGTCTCTTCTCTGACCATAGGTGAGAAAAATTTTTGCTTTTAATGACTCAGGTAATGGCACTGTGCCCACCTGGATAGTCTAGGCTAATTTTGCTATCTTGTGGCTTTTAATCTTAATCATATTTGTAAAGTCTATTTTGTCATATAAAGAAACATATTCACAGGTTTCAGGGATTGGAAGGTGGACAACTTCGGCAAAGAGAAGTATTATTCTTCCTACCACAGCCAGAAGACAATAAGCATCTTTCTTCACATAGATAACGAAAAAGCAGTTGAAAAGTGAGGCCTTTAGAATATCATCTAAGAAGATGGGTGCAATTGTAGGCTCAAAATATATGCTTTCATATGCTAAAAATAATTTGTTCATTTGTGAATATATATAAAAGTCACACTTGCTTTTTCTGTGCCATGTGAAAACAAAACTAGGGAAAGGGGAAATACAAAATCTAATAAATTTCAAGCCATTAAGGACTAGTCAAAAATTTGAGCAGTGCTAACCTCTGTAAAACATAATTTGTGGGAGACTCTGCCTCAGAAGATCTCAGTGCTGCGGTAATAATATCTGAATTACTAAAGAATGTAATTGAGATGAAACATTATCTGTAGGAGAAGATTTTAACATTGATAAATTGGTTTTGTTTTGCAATGGCTTTTAAATATATATGCATTAACATATCTGTGTGTCTATTGTTTATATGATCTTATGTGTCTCTACAGATTTTTTTCTATCTCAGCGTGTTTTCTTGGATGCCTGTTGGGAGAAAAAATAAAATCTGCTTAAGGAAGCAGATTCTCATTTTTAAAGTGTTTAGAGCAGGGATTCTTAAATATTTGGTCTCAGACACCTCTTTACATTCTTAAAATGGATGTAAAATGGAAGCTCAAATGAGCTTTGTAATAGCAATTATGTCTATAAATACTTACAATATTAGTAATTAAAAGTGATAATTTACAAAATATTGTGTTAATTTATTTAAAATGACAGTAAAACCATTGTTAGTATTGCATTTTATGAGAATGTAATTTTTAAAACTAGAAAACATAAAAAATAGAATACAATTGTTACATATTTTTTTGCAAATCTATTTAAGGAATGAGTCACATAGTTTCTAAGAATTATTTTGAAAATAGTCCAGGTGCAGTGGCTCACACATGTAATACCAGAAATTCAGAAGGTTGAGGGCAGGAGGAAAGCTTCAGTTCAAGAGTTTGAGACCATCCTGGATAACACAGCAAGATCCCAACTCCATGAAAAAATTAATGGAAACTTACTAATTTCACTTTGAGACTGCAGAACCATGACATCAAGTTGCGTTTCATAATTCCAAATTCTATTTGTAAGCTCTAATATTAATATATAATAATAAGGTATTATATACTGGGTTATTAACTTTATTTAAAGCAAAATAAGAATATGGAAAGAGTTGGAAATGGAAAGAATTTTTCCAATTCCAAAGAAATGAAAAAAATTATACAGGCATGTAGGCACAGAGCTCTAGTCCCAGCTACTCAGGAGGTGGAGGTGGGAGAATCACTTGAGCCCAGCAGGTTGAGGCAGCCATGAGCTGAGATCCCACCACTGCACTCAAGCCTGGACAGCAGAAGAAGACACTCTCAAAAAAAAAGAGAAAAGTTTTATATCACAGATTCTCTAAAGATTCTGAAAGACCAGTGAACTGGTACACAAGTATGTAAAAAGCAATCGACTCCCTAGAATACAGCATGGATATGCAGGCTATGTGTATGGAGTGTGTTGATGGAAGGGCTAAAATACAATGTAATTTTCTAAGATTCTGTGATCACACTGGTTCGTGCTGCCTTCACAAAGAATAGAAATGTATAAAAGGACTCAAGTAGATAGACAAACCATAGGGACAAAAGACATCCTCCGAGGTTGAAAAGATTGTAAGGCTTTATCATTCTTGGGAAGAGAAAAAAAACAAGAGGTTTAATAAGTGTTTCCAATATCTTCATACTTGGTATTACGAAGTTAAAAAAAAATGTCACTCAAAAGTCAAAATTTAGGTTGGAGTAGCACTTCTTTATAAGTAAATGATGTTTCCTGTTTGTAATGTGAGAAAATGAGAACTCATAAGTAACATAAAACTCCCCTTCTTATATACGCATTTTAACTCAATATATCCTCTCTGTCTTTACCTTAAGACATATTATTATTTTGCTTTAAATAAAGTTAGTAACCCAGTATATAATACATTATTATAGTCCTTAATATTAGAGCCTACAAATATGATTTGGAATTGTGAAACACAACTTGATGTCACAGTTCTGCAACCTCAAAGTGATCTTGGACAAGTTGATTTATTTTATGGTCCTCGTTTCATTGTCCGTAAACTAGAGCTATTAACATATAACCTGCAAGGTTATAGGAAGAACCAAATTAAGTAACACATGCATTTGTTAAGTTAAGGCACTGAAGAAAAATCCTAAGTATAGTATTAATATCAAAAATTTCTTATGATTAAAATTTCATCCTGATTTTTAATATTATCTTTCACTAAGTATTTGCTTAAAATAAAGTTACATCTTTGAAGATTCACTTATTTTTATGCTACTTTTAAAATAATAAATGTATTATTTCATGAGATTAAAAAACCTAAAATAAAAACTGAATTTTGAGAGTTTCATTTCTGATTATGACAAAATAGCTTTATGAGGATAATTATTTGCCAGCAACAATTATAAACTATAAGTACTATAATATATATACTTGAAGACACTAATGAGCAACCAAAACTAGACAGATGCTTGGTGGCAAACAATGTTTGAGAAAAGGGGAGTAAATTAGGTAAACTTTATATTCATGAATATTTTTATGGAAAGAATTATCTAGTGCATATAGTGTTTGGGGAAAATAGTTCCAGTAAAATATGTATGGCATACTGTCAGGAAGGATAACACATTGGAAGATGAGGCTGCCAGAGCACAGGAAATTAATAGCGCTGTTTTCAAACAGAAGCACAGAAGGAGACTTTTCAAAATATTCATACACAATACTTAAACACTGTGGTTGAATCCTAAACTGGGGGTGAACACAAAATGATACTCCAAGAAATCCATCAAGAAGCAAAAGCTGGAAAGTGAAAAAGTTAAGTAGAAATTTCATCAATCGTAGAGATGAAGCTAATTTAGAGTGCAAGCTCCATGAAGTTAGAGGTGCTTGGACAAAATCTCGAAACTTCAGCAAAGTCCAAGATAAGCCATAACTCAGAAAAGAAAAACATGCATCAGGTTATGCATGTTAACATGATCATTCTATAAAACTAAGAACAAACTGAAATAAACCAATTACAACAAGGCCTAAAGATCAAATTGACAAAATTTAATTTGTTTGAAATTAATTGTTTGCTAGAACAAAATTCAACACTCTTCCAAGAAATATTAAAAAAGAAATCTAAGTTATCTAGAATTAATGCCCAAAACATATAGTATACAAACAAATTACCAGACATGCAGATTAAAAGAAAAATGTGACCCCTAAAAATAGAAAAACAAGTGTACAGATTCATAACCACAGACAACCTAGTTGTTTGAGTTAGTAGTAATCTAGTTTAAAAGAATTAACTAAACATGTTAATCTACATATAGTGAAATGTGGTTGCAATGAGGTAAGATAAAAAAATTTAAAAAGTTTTGTTGTTGTCATTTAAAGAGAACAAAGAAAACTCCTGAAAAATGACAATTCAAAACCGAAGTAAATAACTCACTGAATGGACTAAATAGAAGACTGGATCTTCTAGAAGGAGGAGGTGGAACAAGATGACTGTATAGAAGCCTCCAGCGATCATCCCTTCTGAAGAAATACCAAATTGAACAACTATTCAAAAACAACTATGTTCTAAAGCTCCCTTATAAGGACCAAAATTCAGGTGAGTGATCACAGTAGCTGGTTTTATATCATATCAAAGAAAGAGTCACTGAAGAGGGTAGGAAAGACAGTCTTGAATGCCAACACCACCACTCCCCTATCCCCAGCAGTGGCTGTATGGCATGGTAGGAGAATATATGAGCTTGGAGGAGGGAGAGCACTGTAATTATGGAATTTTTCATTAGAATTCAGTGTTTCCTTATAAACAGAAGAAAGCAACATTAAAGGCAGCACCATGGGGGAAGCATTTAGACCAGTGCCAGCCAGAGGAAAATCACCCATCCCAGTGATCAGAACCTGAGTTCTGGGTAGCTCCAGTAATGTCAGCTAAAATTCTCTGGAACTCTAAATAAACTTGAAAGGCAGTCTAGGCCACCAGGACTCAAATTCCTGGGCAAGTCCTCACGTTCTGCTGGGATCCGATCTAGTAAACTTTGGGAACATGTGACCTAGTGAGATAATAGCTGGGATGGCCAAGAAAGTGTTTATGTCACCCCTCTTGCAACCCTAGGCAGCACAACTCATAGCTCTGGGAGAAACAGTGGCCCTCTGCTAGAGAAGAGGAGATAAAAGAGCAAAGAGAACTTTGTCATGAAACTTGAATACCAGATTAGCCACAGTAGAATAGGGCACCAGGCAGAGTCCTGAGGTCCCCATTCCAGGTACTAGCTCCTTGTCAACATTTCTGGGCCAGAAGGGAAGGCCAAAAAGGAACCTGCGGCCTTGAAGGGAAGGACCCAGTCCTGGAAGGATTCATCATCTGCTAAATAAATAGCTACTGGGCCTTGAATAAGTGGTATCCAGGCAGTTTTCACTGTAGGTCTTGGGTGAGACCTAGGGCCACACTGGCTTCAGGTATTCCCAGCTCTAATGGCCATGGGGAGAGACTCCTACTTGTCAATGAAAGGAGAGAAACAAGTAAAGAAAACTTTATGTTGCAGCTTGAGCACCAGTTCAGCCTCAGTGGCATAAAGCACCAAGAGGGTTCCTGGGTTCTCCAATTCCAAGCATGGGTTCCCGAAGGACATCTCTGAATCTCTGAATCTGCTATACGGCAGAAGGAAGCCTTTTATCCTAAAGAGAGAGAAGCAAATATGGCAGCATTCACCAAAGGCAAATATAGACAACTGATCTTCAACAAAGCAAATGAAAACATAAAAGTGGGGAAAGGACAGCCCATTCAACAAACGGTATTGAAAGAACTGGCAAACCACATGTAGAAGAATAAAACTGGATCCTCCTCTCTCACTTTATTCAAAAGTCAACTCCAGATGGATCAAAGACTTAAATCAAAGACCTAGAAACCATAAAAATTCTAGAAGATAACAACAAAAAAAACCCTTTTAGAGGGCCTTTTAGAAATTGACTTAGGCAAAGACTTCACGACCAAGAACTGCAAAGCAAATGCAACAAAACCAAAGATAAATATATGGGACTTAAACTAAAATGCTTCTGCACAGCAAAAATCATCAGCAGACAACCCACAGTGTAAAAGAAAATCTTCACAATCTATACAACTGACAAAAGACTAATATCCAGAATCTATAAAGAATGCAAACAAATCAACAAGGAAAAAACACAGAATCCAATAAACAAGTGGGCTAAGAACATTAATAGACAATTCTCAAAAGATGATATATGATAGTTAACAAATATATGAAAAAAATGCTCACCATCACTAATAATCAGGGAAATGCAAATGTAAACCACAATGTGATACTACCTTACTCCTACAAAAATGGCCACAATTAAAAAAAATCAGAAAATAATAGATGTTGGCATGGATGTGGTAAAGAGGGAACAATTTTACACTGCTTGTGGGAATTTAAACTAGTACAACCACTATGGAAAACAGTGTTGAGGGTCCTGAAAGAACTAAGAGTAGATTTACCATTGATCTAGTAATCCTATTACTGGTTGTCTACCCAGAGGAAAGGAGTCATTATATAAAAAAGATACTTACACACACGTTTATAGCAGCAGTTTGCAATTGCAAAAATATGGAGCCAGTCCAAATGACCATCCATTAGTTAGCAGATATAGAAAATGTGATAAACATACACACACACACACACACACACACACACATATATATAACATACATATATATGGTGTATGTACACTTAATATATGTGTATATATATATTACCTGTGTGTGTATACACACACAAGCACACACACACACACACACACACACACCATGAAATACTACTCAGTTATAAAAAGGAATGAAATAATGGCATTTGCAGCAACCTGGATGGAATTATAGACCATTATTCTAAGTGAAGTAACTTAGAAATGGAAAATCAAACATCATATGTTCTCACAAGTGGGAGCTAAGCTATAAGGATGCCAATGCATAGCAATGACGTAATGGACTTTGGGGATTCAGGGGAAGGGTGGTAGCCCATCAACAGAAGACTGAATAAAGAAAATGTGGTACATATACATCATGGAATACTACCCAGCCATTAAAAAAGAATGAGATCATGTAGTTTGTGGCAACATGGATGGAGTTAGAGGCAATTATCCTAAGTAAAGTAATGTTGAAACAGAAAACCAAGTACCACATTTCTCACTTATAAGTGAAAGCTAAACATTAAATACAGATGAACACAATTTATTGAACAATAGACACTGGGTCCTACTTGTGGGTGGACAGTAAGTGGAGGATGAGGATTGAAAGCTACCTATAAGGTGTTACTTGAATGACTACATGGGTGGCAAAATTATCTGTAGTACATGGTGATACATTATGCTGATTACCTGGGTACCAAAATTATCTGTACAGTAAACCCCATGGCATGCAATATGGCCAAAATTTTCCAAATTTGATCAAAAGTATAAACCCACAAATTCAAGAAGTTCAACCAATGCCAAAATTATATAAATGAAGAAACCAACATTAAAGCATACCACAGTCAATTTTCTGAAATCAGTACAAAGAGAAAACTTAAACACAGCCAGTGGGGGGGGGGAGTCAAATTGTATGTAGGGAGTAATGTAAGAGTAATACCAGATTTCTTTTCAAACACAATATAAGCATAAAGACAGTGGAGCTATATCTTTAAATTACTAAGAGGAAAGAATTCTATACCCCATGAAAATATACTAGAATTCTATACCAAGTGAAAATATACTTCAAAAGCAATATAAAAATAACCATTTTCTATCATACAATAGCTCAAAGACTGAAGCACACATAAATGTGCACAATTAGTAATTTCTTCAGGCAGAAGCAAAATGATACTACATAGAATTATGAATCTACCAAAAGAGATAAAGAAATAAAAAGCATTAGAGAGTTAATTATAAGTAAATTATATGGAGAAATGGTATATTACATATTTGTATTTTTTTAAAAAATTTTTATTGCATTTTAGGTTTTGGGGTTTATTTATC